>VSDK01011651.1:161224-172424 GCA_009767595.1 Symbiodinium kawagutii | reverse complement strand
AAACATGTTTCACTTCGATACTTGTACATGCAGGAACTTGTTTCATCTGGTTTGGTTTGTTTAAAGAAGGTCCTAGGTACTTTGAACCCTGCTGACGTTTTTACCAAGGATGTATCCAAAGATGTACTTTTTAGGCATTTGCCCACTTTAGGACTGTTCTAACTTCGTTTTTGGCCAAGTCGGTGATAACCCTTAACTTTAAGAGTTTTAAGGTGACTTCACTTTTGTCAAAACGACTAGTGTTGGTGAACCCTTGGTCACTTTTGCCACGGTAGTCACTTTCCGTTGAGAAGTTGGTGACTTGACTTTGTCGGCATGGACTTCAGAGAAGTGCTCATGCATACTTTGCTCAAATTCGTGCCGTTCGCACTTTGTCGCACTTTTGTCGCTTGGATTCACTGCACTTTTTCTACACACCGGAACCACGAATGTGGTAATCTGATGAACTTTGACTTCGTGAATCTAACTTTGACACCGGATTGAGCACAATTTTTTTTGTGCCTGGTATACTTTTGATCATTGTCCTTGACTTTGACTTGGTGATGGTTGGCTTGTTCTTTCGACTTGTTCAACTTTATCACCTTTGTCGGCGTGCTGCCGGACTTCATGCTGATCCAAATGTCATTGCGACTTTGATCCCTCAGACCGACGAGGGTCGGCGAGAACTTTGGCGTCAGGTGACTCAGCCAACTTTGGATCGCTACTTTGCAGTGATCTACGGGAGCGACGAGGAACTTTTGAGCTACGCAGAAAAGCACAAGCTCACTTTATTCAATCTCGCCCCTGATCGAAGGATTGCAGAACTTCGCTACCTCATTGCTTTGATCACAAAGAACGAACTTTGGGATCTGCGTGAATACTACTTTGGGGTGGCTCCAGAGGGCAATCAACTTCTTGCTGAGTGCGTGGAGGCGCACTTTAGCTGGCTGACATCAGGCGAGGGAGACTTTGTGACAGGTAGAATCCCAGAGTTACCACCAAGGTCGAAACTTTGAGGTGTGATCAGTTTTTTCTTTCAGTCGTCAATGAACGACTATGGAGAAGAGTACTTTGGCGGTACAGCTGACAATCCACTTTACAATCGCTGGCTGAGGTCTCAGGACTTTATCCAGTATGTTTTGGATGGCCGCCAGGCTACACCTCGACTTTTGCCTGGTGTGACGTCAGAGTCACTTTTTCTGGGACTTGAATCCCAACTTTTACATCCGCCGGAAACTTTGGCGTACCGGTCGGTGAAGGTGCTTCGTCACCAGTTGGCAACTTTGCCACCTACTTTTTGTAGAACTACGTTTTGGATCTCACTTCCAGAGGGTCTAGCAACCCAACTTTTGAGAACTGGAAGACTTTCACATGGAGATCTTCACTTTTGTTTGCATTACTTGCAACTTTGTTTGTGCCCACGGTCAGCGATCTTACTTTGCACTTACTCGTATAGTATGCTGCATAACCGCACCGGCACTTTTGTTGACTCAGGCCATCAGCGGATAACACTTTTGGCGGTCAACCTTGAGTTGAATTTACTTTCCTCCATGGTGGAGAACAACTCTCTCCATATATGGAATCGCCAGTTTTTGGACCACTTTATGGCAATAGGGTCCACACCTTTGACTCCGGTCACTTTGCCGCTCTCAGCACTTTCAGTTTGTGGAATAGCACAACTTGCGTGCTCTCACAACTTTTTGGCCCACCATTTGAACTTGTATCTGAACGCGAACTTTAATGAGCATCAGCGTCTTCCTCAGCAGATGCCACTTTTGACTCGCGTTGGCCACTTGATTGTGCGTAGAGATTTACTTGCGGAAATTTCCAACTATGATGGTTGGATTCCAAGGGACTTGATGAGACCTTTTCTCAGAGCCCGACTTTGATGTCATAACACTTTCGGTTTCTTTCTTTTCTGTTCTGTTTGTGGTTGTTTTGCTTCAGGACTTTATGACATCAATTGGCATTGCAACTTTTTCAGTTTGAATTCGTTTGACAACTTTTCGTTTGGAATTAGTTTGAGTGGAATTCGTTTGGAACTTTGCATAGATCGACACTTTATCAGTTGCATGTTCAGTACACTTTTGCATTCAGTTTGGCATCGAGTTTTGTCACTTGCACTTTTTGTGAATGTTTGCAGTGACACGTTTTGCACTTCTGTCAACATGATACTTGGATTCACTTTCCATGGTACAGACTCATGTTGAACTTTGTACACTTTAAGTGATAGCATGATCCTTGCAACTTTGAACTTTGCATGGGACAGATTCATGCATCACACTTTGAATCCATTTACGTCACACTTTTGAATTCGGTATTGGCCACACTTTTCTTTCGAGAATGCACCACGATTCAACTTTTGAGGCCATCCAAACTTTCTTGCATGACTTTGCACTGTGGAATAGAAAAGAACTTTTCTGAGTCAGGATGCAACTTTCCTGGAATGTTCCACTAGTAGTTTGAACTTTGAATTCATTGGTTGTGGACTAAAAGTAAGACTTTATAGTCCAAGGGGGCGTGCGAAACATGCAGCACTTTTGCCCTGCGCGTACTCCGTACTTACTTTGCCTCTGTGCTACTTGCACTTTGGCTCAAGTGCCTGGAGAGAAAAGACTTTGCCAGTTACTTCGGTGTGGCACGGTCTTAGGTTGTTAGTACTTTAGAGTACTTTGTAGCTTCGCAGGTTGGTTGGTTGGTTGGTTGATTAGCTGAGATGAAGTGCAAACTGCCCAAGAATCATCACGTTCGACAGCTAGTTCCCGGTCGGCCTCTGTTGGCCCGTTTCGGTTTGGCACGAGAATGAAGCATCATCCACGGTCAATAGCCATGATATGATGATTAACCAGCATCAACGATCATCAATTGACCATTACTATCAGCACAATGGTTATTGATTCTGGTTAATTAATCAAATTGGTTTTCAATAACGGTTTTAATTCAGAGAATAGTCATTATAGTCATTGACACTGGTTACAGATACTGGATATCGAGAATGGTTATTGACAATGGTTATTGACAACCATTACAATCAGTAACGATCATTGACGATGGTCATTTAGAATCGTTTATGTTGATTATTGTCACACCATTGGCTAAACCAGCATCAATAAGTATCACTTCATACCATCCTTGACCATCACGAGAATCATTCAACAAACCTCCCAGGCGCTGAACACCGTTACCAATGACTACTCAGATGCTATCAAGCCAGCGCGAACCATCAGTAACACCAAAAAATGGGTATTTGCAATCCATTACTAATATTTACTAACCATCAATATAATATACTCTACTCATCAATGGTACTTTACTTACAGCCATCTATCCAACCATCAGGAAAGATACCCATAAACACAATTCCAAACGCCAATTAACCACAACCAATGATCAAACGCCAACCCTAGATGGTGCTTGCGATGATGATTCAACCACGGATTGCCAATCATTCAAACCATCATGTAATCCTCTCCTCATTTCACCACTATTTATAATCATTCATCAGCAATCAACCATCATTGAACCACTAATTCTCACCATAGTGAAGCATCAATAAACCCTACTTTTGTTGCTCATCTCGGGTTATTGACCATCATCTAAGGCTCATTTCACCATCCTTGAACCTCACATTGACCACCTTTTTAACAATTTGATTCACCACTAGCCTATAAATTTCGACTCACCACTTAGAAACCACTTCTTGAGCATCAGTACTAGCCATCACAAACCATCCATAACCATCACATTCACCATCATTCCACCATCAGATTCACCCTAGATACTATCTAAGGTGATTCTTTCACATAACCAGTATTGGTACAATATCATTTCACATTATTAACTATTAGCTACCATTATTAGCTATCAACTATTAGCTACCATCATTCAATCAGTACTAGCCATCATTCACTATGTTTCAAGCCTCATTTCATTATCAGATTCACTTTTGACTCCCCATTAGCTAGCATTATTCAATGGAGGGCCATTATTTACTCCAGGAAAGGAAAAAAAGAAAAAATCCCCAAACTAAAAAAAATAAATTCCCCAAACAATTTCCAACCCTTATTCAATCAGTACAATCACCGTCGTTCAATCGCGCGGCCAGGTCGCGACGAGGGCTGGTGCCTGGGGCAACGCCGCGAGCTGTTGCAGGAGCTGCGGAAGGAGCGCGGCACTGGGCACTGGGGCAGGGTCGATGCATGGATGGATGGTTGGTTTATGGTTGGTTTATGGTTAATGGTTGGTTTCTGGTTGGTTAATGGTTTGTGTATGGTGGGTTTATGGTTGATAAATGGTTGATAAATGGTTGAGAACAGCTTAATAGATGGGTTAATAGCGGTGGTGGTTATATTTTCATATATGGTTCATAAATGGTTAATCAATGGTGAATATCTACTAAGCGTGAAATTTGTAATCTAGTGGTGAATCCACGGGTTGATGTGATGGGCGATGGTGAAATGATGGTGATCTACTGATGATGATTCCAGTGGTGGATTGGTAGTCAATTGGTCGATGGACAGTGCATCTAGTGATGATGATTCCAGTGGTTAATGATGATTGAATGATGGTGCATGTATGTAAATGTGATGGTTATGGTTATTGATGGTTGTATATTGACGATTAGTAGTGATGGCTACTAATGATGGTAAATAAGTAGTGAAATGATGGATGAATGGTTGGTGATGATTGTACAAGATTGGCCAATCGAATGATTGATGATGAAGTAGACAATCCGTAGCAGATTGGTACGTCTGATGGTTGATGTTGGTGAAACGCTAGTTGGCTATTTGATGTGCTGGATTTTATCAACAAAAACACATGGTCAATCTAACCATGAGGCAGTTAATCCCCAGTCATTGTGGTGATGGGCAATAATTGACGGATCATGATGCTGGGCAACTATGGTTGAGAAGTGGTTATATAAAAATGGTGCATCGAATATGACCACTTATTAACCAAATGTTTAACCATTATTGGTGTCATGAATATTGTTTCAATGATGGTCAACAGGTGGTTATATAGTTAATAAGAAAGATCTTTTAAGTGACGTCCATAAATCTTAAATGGTGAACCATAGTGAATATATTGACGATTATGATGCACTATACATGCTTTTATATAATGGCTCATGGTGTTGATGGTGAATTGTTTGAATGGTTGATGATGGTCAATAAATGGTCCATATAGTCTATTCATGGTTAATGATGCTTAATAAATGCTTCTACTTGTCTATAAATGGTTCATGATGGTCGATCGATGGTTCATGATTTTGAAGGGTCTATGATGACTCAATGACAGGGGTTGATACTGTGCTGATACTGCCATGGCTAAGGGTTCATAGTGGTTGTCCGTGGGTCGAATGGCTAATGAGGGATTAGCAGGGAAGGGGGATGCTTAGTAAGGGTCAATTTGTAATGCTGCTGAACTGATAGCTAGTACTGATAGTTGATGATTAAGGATGAATACTGACCATTCATGAACAAAAAACTGCTTTATCAGCTGCCAAGTAAGGAAATGGATGGTCAATGATGGTTAATGATAGGTAAGAGCTTGATACTTGGTTGATAAGTAATGGTTAGACATTCTGTGAAAATGACTCAATGGAATCTTAACGACGGTTAGATACATGGTGATAATTATGTTGATGGATCATTGATGGCTAATGACATGGGGATACGTTCATAAGCTGGGTATTCTCTGGTAAATTCACCTGGAACATCCACCATTGATGTTTACCTTTTGAGGCAAGGGCTTTGCGGCTGGTTTCCCTGTGACAGCAAATGCTTTGCGGGTAGTTTCCCTATGAAAACAGGTGCTTGGCGGCCTTTCCAAACAGGTGCTTTCCGGCTAGTTTGCCTATGCAAACAGGTGCTATGCGGCTGGTTTCCTCAGGAAAAAAGTAGTGATTTCAAACTTGCAGCCACTTTGTTCATCACTGATAGTGGAAACCATCTATCCCACTTTGAAACCATCCAGTAGTGATATCGAAGTAGTGATTTCAAAGTATTGATGGTTTCCCGGAGGTCAATCAGGGCTTGGGATGCAGATGCGCCACATGGCCTGCGCGCCAGACCATTCAGATGCACCGCTCGCACAAGAACCTGGGAACCCGATGGGTCGCTTGGCGTTGAGCGATTTGCCAAGGTGTCCCAGTGAGATCCAAGAATTGATATGGGTATGGTCAAGCAGTTAACCAACCAAAATTATACCGACGGACTCAAACTTAGAATGAGCATTTGGAAACGCCCGCTTGGAAATATTGGCACCAGCGCCACAGCGCCCAGCTAGGCGCTGTAGTTTTGAGGGCTCATTTTTATGCATATGCGCGATGAATCAGGAACTTGTACAAACTTAGAATGACGGGCCCTGTAGCTTATCAACAGACATGGGTTTTGCAACCCTTCCATGCGAGAGACACCTAAAGTCCAAACATAGAATGCGTCCAAAAATAGCATTTGTGGATTTTTCCTCGCGGACTTTTATTTAGGACATTCCAAGTTGCTTAAAAAGTGAGGAAAACAGGAGACAAGTTGCATTCCACCAGAAAACTTAGAATGCTTTCATTGTAGGTTTCGGCCGACTGGTGTTGGAATTGTTTGTAGTTTGACGGCCAGGGTTCTTCCAAAAATTGGACATGTTTGGGAGAACAATGCCAACCAGAGACAACTTAGAATGCGTTCAGCTCAGTTTCTCTTTTGGGTTAGTCTACGATGGTCATTTTGCATGCTGGCCGTGTTCCTACAGATGGCCCTTTCCAACACATTTTGAATCATTGCTCCTCGCTGTCCTTTCCATATTTGTGCTCAAAACCCAAGTGGCAGGGTCTGCAGGGGCAGGCCTTTTGTTTGCTTTGAGCTGGAATTGCAAGGAGTGTAGGAGTGTAGTGACACAGTGTGCGGGTCATGGCGTCGAAAGCCGATATCCTAAGTGAAGGTGGTTTGCTCCACCAAACATTGCTCAGTGAGAAGCCGGTGGATGACCCACCGTCTGTGCCCCCGCCTTTGCTACCGCCTGACACTGCCCCCGACGACATGGAAGAGGTGGAACAGGTGTGTGGCGCGGCACAAGCTGGGCCATCTTGCGGTGAGAGCAAGTGCCTTGATCTCAATCTATTAAGTTATATTTGTATGCGTGTTTGTCTACTTGCTTCTCCCCCTCCCACGCTCAAGACCGGCCTTTTGGAACCAACGGTTTTTGTGATGCAAGGCGCCATTTTATAACAGATGTAAATATATACCTAGATACTGTAGCTGACCTGGTCTGGAAGCGTTGGCATGCGTGAGGCCAGAAGAACCAGAGGTGAAGCTGCCGTGCGGGATCAAAGAAAATGCAAAGTCGCAGCTAGAGTTGCAATAGATGGGGGGATGTAGAAAGACATTGGATATGTGGGAAATCATTTGACAGACAACTTCTATACCTTGGGAGGCAAGACTATGATAAGGATAATTGTATGTCGTCCACATATTTGGGGGTTTGATTTCGGCGAAGCAAGGTATAGCGTGAAGATGAATGATTCATGCCGAAGGTTCGATTCGACTAGCTTTGGAGACATGAACACCGCGAAGAAAGCTGCCTTGAAGTTTCATTCTCTCGCAAGGGATATGGAATCCAGATTTATGATTCTGAAAGGGCAGGACCGGATTTGGGTTTCCAGGTTTTCCCATGTTGTAGGGATAGCATTTTCAAAAGGAGAGGGCATTCTAAGTTATAGTCAGCCAGTATCAAAGCTTCGTTTTGACATAAAAGCGCGAAGGTTTGAAATCCAACGGGTGTAGAATTTGTATCTCGATTGCAGGAATTTGTATCTTCATTCCAATGCATTCACACGCAGGATCGCAAGACGTGGTTGATTGAGAAAGGATTGACTCTCTCTGGGAGAACCATTACTTTGCAAAGGGAACATTTGTTGAAGCTATGCTGCAGCGAATCTGTGAGCCTTTTGCTTGCATTTGGCAAAAAGTTAGAATGGGAAAACAACAGTTTTACTATGTTTGACGTCGCTTTTTTTTTTCCAGGGCGTTTGCCTGCAAGAATCCATGATTGCAACTCGGGGTTGGCGTTTCAGGCTGCTTGGAGCAAGAGCTATTGAACCATTTGTGTCCGGAGCCAACTGCTAAACTGACGTGGAAAGTTGGTGAGTCTGGCGCTGCTGCTATTCATGCCGAGATGGATCACATGGGAGTCATTCAATCCAAAACATTTTCTCAACATGGTGCGTGTTTGAAGTGGGTGGCAACCTTGATAGCGAAGCGGGCTCAGCAAAAGGAAGTATTGACAACAGCTGCATGGCAAGAGCTGGTATTCTTTGTTTTTGCAACTGTTGTTTTCCCAGGGGCATTCTAAGTTTAAAAAATCGCAAGCTAAGGCTGCTGCCAACGCCATGGCCATGGCGGCCACCAGCGGTCCAAGTGACATTTCGAAATTGCTATTCGAGTGTGGGGGAACGAGCGATGTGAATTTGTCAACCCTCCCGAATGTGATAGATGATGTTCTGCGACCGGCTCAAAAGTTTGGGCCCCGTCTTGCAAAATCTGTCTTTTGGGTTCAGAAAGCTGCCATCACGTCATTCCAGACATGGAGCATTAGAAACGGCGGCGACCTGTTTGGGATTTTGCTCGGCGATTGCACAAAGCGATGTGACTGCACTCGAATTGTTTGCGCCAAATCGTTTCGTGAACTACAAGCCGACCAGGGCGCCATCAAGCATATTTGTGAACTAGAGAAATTGGAGCTTTTGGGATGGATAATGCCAGGGTGGCCGTGCGAAGGGGAAGCCAATGACCAAGTCGCACATGATCTGTGTTCTGATCTTGTTGGGAAACATGGTGCCCCTGCACTTTGCGTGTTTGTTTCTCGACGTTGGCCTGTCAAACTAAGTTTTTAATGTTTTTGTTTGTGCAAACATATTTCATAATTTTGGGAGTGAGGGAAATGACAGGGGGGCATTCTAAATATGTTCCACTTCTTGTGCTTCAGGTCCATGCTAGCGAGCCTGGCCGTTTCTTCTTCCGGGAGTTAGATGACCAGAGAAATTGGTTTGCCGTTGCGCCAAATTGGACATATGCCAAAAGGAATGGAGTTGGCAACTTATGCTGGAAACATGATCTTCTGGTGAGCAATAGGTCGCGTTTGTATTCTGAAGTGTGTTCTGCAGTGCTGGCGCATACCCGTACAATGTTTGAACCACGGGAGGGGTCAAAGACTGCCAGAATTCCATTCGAGCGGATCAATGTGCCTGGGGATGGCCGCTGTGGGTGGCGTTCCATCTTGGCAGCGCAAGACATTCCAGCCTACAAGACTGTACCGAGGACTGTATTCCATCCCTTCCTTCCGAGAATATATATTTATATACTATCAGACCATAGCAGACCCAAGCGTGCATATTCATATTGTGCATTTATATTTCCAAACCGTTCACTCAGACGTCCACAGACCATGTATGCGCATATCAAGCATATATGTGAACAAACCCACAAACATATAACATGTCAAATGTCTCAAAACAGTGGAAGGGCATTCTTAGTTTGATTTTGAAAGCGTTTTTGGAACTGCCGTTGGTTGGAAAGTGTTTTCCAAACCACTTTTCAAGAGCCATGCCCCAGGAATGATGCTTGCTACCCGACAAACCAGAGGCAAAATGAGGCTGAAATATCAGAGTCCAAAGCTCTTTGCTTGGACACGTGTCACCTGATCAGATCAGGCATTCCAAGTTTTTCTATTTCGGGTGTAGTTGTCTAAGAAAAGGATTCATATACACGCACACACAGGTACATACATAATCATATTTTTCACTTATACAAATATGTATTGATTGATTTATTCATGTTTTTATTCATTTATTTTTCTTTTTTCTGCATATGCAACTATGAGTCCATCCTTTTGCCTTTGCAGACACATCTCTATTGTTAAAATTTTGATGTTTCGCAACTAAGGTGAAAAAGCTCTCGTCAGCTTTCCTGACTTTGAGGAAGACATCCTCAGGGTTATGCAGAATCCTAGTTTCGAACTTTGCGACCTTCGCTGGATCGCTCCTTGCTTGGGTGGATGCATTCGGGTGTCTGTTGATCCGGACACATTCCGGCAGCTCAAGGAACACTACCCCGACCTTCCAGTGAGCCAAGACTCGCTTTATGGCTGTGGGCCGGTCCTGGCCCATCTTTGGTTTTCCTGGCAGAAATCTTTGAATCAATCCACGGTATTCGGGCACTATGACGTCCTCTCACCCCGTGTGCAAAGTCTCTTTTCGATTCTTCTTCCACCAGATGCTTCCAAACTGCGTTTTATAGTTTTCTGAAATATGCATGCTTGGGAAATCTGCATACAATGCATTTATGCTTCAAGCTTGCTCGGATATTTTGACAGTCTTATAAATATATATAGAGTGTTTTTTTGAATTGAAATATTTTCGTAATTTTGTATTTTATTCTCGTGTTTGTATCTGGGATTTCGCTTTTGAAAGACATGGCGAATCAGGCTGATGTGCCGAGTGTCCCTTTGCTAAGTCCAATTTCCGTCCAGGAGATGATGCGTGAGCAGCTCGACACATTCTAACTCTGCACGCGTTCACTACATACCGCTATAAAAACAATCAAAAAGAACGTTTCGCAACTTCTGGGGGGTAGGGAAAATTTGACTATGCTATGATTATGCTGGGGCTTGCGTCCAATACATTCATGTAGGGGCCTGGCTTCTCAAATGTGACAGGACCAAGCGGCGAACCTGCAGAACAATGATCCAGAGGGTTCGGAACTCAGATTCTGGGTAAAGAACCAATGGCCAGTATATATAATCTTCTAATTCACACAGTGGTAAAGCGGCATGCTGTACCGGTTGCCAAAAAAATGCCTCGCAGCCTCCCCAAAAATTCCATTGTTTTCTGCCTAGTTGAACATGTCCAAATCCATGGTTGCTTGGGGTCTGTCCAAACACATGATGGCTTGAGGCCCTTGCGTCACGGATTCCGCCCGTCCAGCCGAATCCTCAGACCGTAGGTGCATCCTCGGACTTGAGTTTACATCCGCGTTCTAGAATGCCACCGCTACTGCTTCAGATCAGTTTTTGGAGGGCGCGTGCAATGTACTATAGATCTTTCAAACATGTAAAAAAAATCAATATATAAATATATATATATATTCCTGATGTCAAACACCATGATGTTGAACTCCCAATGTTGTCATTCTTCAGGTGTCAAACTCTGCAGTCGCTTCGGTAGAGAGCGGGA
>VSDK01011651.1:74049-141679 GCA_009767595.1 Symbiodinium kawagutii | reverse complement strand
AACTTCAGGGCCAAAATTTTGGAAAGGGGGGGGGTCATTCTAAGTTACAGTCTGTCAGTATAGCTGGTTAATGGTTAATGACAGGGGATGATAACTAACAATCATAGGGGATATGTACCAACTCTGTGGCTATGGGTCAATATCAACCAACCAACTAAAGGGGGATAAGTTCACCAACAATAATAGGGACCACAATGGTTAAGGTTAGCACTAGTGGATGATAACCGACAATAAGACCACTATGGTGGTTTCTCAAGTCATAGGGAACCCCAAGAAGAAAATTGGCTTGTTACTACAAGTGATTAATAATTATAACAAGCGAATTTTCTACAATAAGGTCATCAATTGGCTTGTTACTACAAGTGATTACTGGTGGATGATTGATATTTTATACCTTTAGCTGGTTGGTGGTTTGGCCGGCCATTTCTTATGGTGGCTAAGCAGCCAGATTTGGTCAAGTAGTGGTTGTCTATGGTTCAGAGTTGTTGACTATGGGATAGCAACCAGCGAGCCACGAGGCCAGAATGATAGTGGTCATTAGTGATGCAACATAGTAACCAGCAATAGGGTATATGGTGGTTTCTCAAAATGGGGGACCCAAAAAATGGCTGGTTTATTACTATAAATGAGTATGAATTGATGATTTGGGGGTACCCCTATTCTGAGAAATACCCATATCAGGGTCAACGGTGGCTATGTGGTGATTTCGTTTTTTGAATGTTCAACCATACTACTGGGGATGATGATCTCGTTGGCAGGTCGGGATAGCGAACATCACCAGCAACTCAGTTATCAAGGTGATGGTTTCTCAAGCCATAAGGGTACCCCCCCAATCATCAACCACTAATCACTTATAGCAATAAGCTAACCATATTTGGGGTACCCGATTTTAATAAACCACCAGGTTCACCATGCTGACATGGCAGCCGCTTCCTTTGATAGCGCTTGGAGCCTTCGTGAAGCGCACGCCGGAACTAACAAGGATAGTTTGATGAGAAATATCCAAGTTGAGAAACACGTACTTTTGTTCATAAGCCTTCTCACATGGATGTTTTCCCAACAGCGACCTTGTTTTGAAAGATAATTCGAACATCTTCTCTCCATTTTTGATCACCAACTCACCTTGGGGCCAGCCTGAAGGGAGACTCAGATGCCAAGCGAGTTCAACGTTTTTGGTATTTTCGGTCCAACAAAACCCAAGAATTCCCACAGATTCCGATCCCAAGTGGACAGCTTGGTAGCTAGTCTCCAGGCTAACCCTCTGGGATCCTATAGGATCTGAAGGGATCCTAGGGAGCTGTGGGTAGTTCCAGAAAAAACTGAGGTCACAAGCCCTCAACTTCTACGCTTTCTGGAGGCGAGATCGCGTTTGTGCGATGTGAGTGCTCCTTCGGTCCTTTGTCCTGGGAATGGCTGGTTGGGACTCACTTGGGGATAATTTGCAACAAGTAAACAACAATTAGACCACTATGGCGGTGTCTCAAGTCATAGGACCCCCCCAAGTTATGGTTGGTTTATTAGTACAAATGATTGATATTGGATATCTGGAGGTACCCCTATTTTGAGAAATCACCACTGGGACGTTTCTCGGAGGACGCTGTTCGATCATAGAGCTTGGGTGTTGCAAGAGGCTATAGCGGCTAAATATAGAGTTTGGGGTAAGAAACTGCCAAAATGGGGGGTTTCTCAAAATAGGACCCCCAAATCATCCTTTATAAATTATTTATAGCAATAAACCTGCCATTTTGGGGGTACCCCTATGGCCCTATGGCTTGAGGAACCCCAAAATGTTGTTGGAATTGGTTTGATCAAGCCCTTTAGCTAACATCAGAAGAACGCGAGCCCAAAACCAGGCATTTCCACCCCCATGTTTTGGAATGGTGGGTTGAAGCTAGCCATAGGGGCGAGCATGAAACAGCACCTTGATGGGAGGTGATCAACTGATGGTTAGTGAGTAACTAATGCTTAGTGATGGATAAGTGATGGTTAATGATTCTGAACGATGTACATCTCATAACCCACGGGTTTTCTGAGCTGATTTTGACATCAGGCCATGGACGTGATATGCTGCCAAGAAGATTCAACAAAAAAAGTATGGTTTGGCAGCATATTACCTGGTGATATCCTGCAAAAGATATGCTGCCATTCGTGAGTGCCTGGTGATATCTTGCATCGATGTGGAATCCAATCAATGAAGATGCGCGGGAAGGGAATTTGTTCTTTGGCCTCCAGCGGTGGAATCAAGGTCTGTATCTCATATCTCCTTAACTCCCCTTGTGACGGGAACGGCTTCAAAGATTTGGCTGTGAGGAAGACGGGGAAGACTTGCCAAGCGTATGGCTTGGCTTTGGGCTGGCGATTTATGACAACCCAACAATAAACATTGAAGCCACCTGCTTGTAAAGATTCTATCCACCCAACCCTGCTGCTGCTGCTGATCGAAGAATTCTGCAACGGTTGATCTTTGATTTGTCCAGGGTACTGCTTAATAGCGAAAAAAAAGCTTAATAACGAAAGAAAACGGTTAATAGCGAAAGCTTGTTAGCGAAATCTTTGATTTGTCCCCTTCAAAAACAAATATCGACGACATGCGCACATCAAACATCCCAACAAAGAGAATTCTGTTCAGCTCTGCGACGTTTACCATTCGCAACAGGTTTTGCCCCATCTACAGCTGGCCACCACCAGTCCTTCCCACCAACGATAGCCTGACTCCTCCGTGTATTCAATCATTGGCCGCCGGCCGCGGTGATGAACCTCCAGAGGAACCTCCGGTGTGGCGTTCCTGGATGAGGATCATTGTCTGGATGGCTTATACCCACTAACTTAGGTTTTTAGTGTTTTTGGGATATGATTGATTTACCATATAACCACTAAAAATATATTTTTAGCAAGGGATCTATAAGCCACCAAGTCATTGTTGCTAATAATGTTTAACAGTGGCTAGTTGATGGCTAATATCAATGGTTCATAGTTCATAGTCCCATGAAATTGGTTGGTTAAAGCCTTGACCCAGCTCGCCATACAGCTGGTATACTCCCTATTATTAATGATCATCCCTATTATTCAGCATTAATTAACCTACTAGCCATCCCCTATTATGAACCATTAACCTACTATTAATACTATTAACCATTAATGATGCCCATAGCCTACTGGCACTACCGCCGACTTCACGTCCTCGTGGCTCAGTCGTGGCTCAGGCGGGACTGCGCATTCGGTCGCAGCTGGACATGGAGGGCCACATCATCGAGGATCCGCGAATGCGACGGGTTCGATTCTGTTGGCGGAGATCCCCCCAGGATAACAACAATTGGATTCTTGTTATTAAACAACAACAAATAATGACAACAACAACAACAAATAATGATTATACAAATGGTAAAAATTGGTTATAACAACAATAATGATTATATGAATTGATCTTTGAGATAACCGATGTTTTATTTACACATATTAGCCATTTACAGGCATATTAGTTAATGCCAGGAGCGGACCTGAGGAGTGGCTGTTCACCCATGGCTGTAGACCGAAAAAACCCCGCAGTTCTGTGGGTACCTTGGTACCTGTGATGTCAGCAGTTGGGAACCAGTGACAGGGGCTCACCTTGCAGTGACAAGGGGCTCACCTTGCACACCACGTGCTGGAGATTCGCGCATCAAGCAACCGCTGAGCTTGAGCAGTACGCTGTTACCCAGCGGGTTTCAGCAGTTTGTTCTTACGCAGTATCCATGGTTGATACATCGTCAGCAAAGCCGACTTATTAACCACAAGAAAGCATCAACCCAATGAACCTTGAGTGTTTACTCTTGGTTCTTGTGCTTACCATGAACCTCTAACTTATTGCAGCAGTTTTTGTTATCCTTTCATCTCAACCAGCTCGATAGAAACCAGTCATTCAAATCATAGACCATGAAGAAGCAACGACTGTGAGCCATTATTGATGAATGTGACAATCATTAACCACTAATTACACTAAGTAACAATCGCTCAATTTGACCATCATTGGCCATCATTCAACGATTATTTTGCCATCACGCAGCATCATTCATCGCTCTTGATCATTTCTACCAACTATTGGAACTATTGCCTATGCTGATCCCACTAAACCTATCAGCATTGTCCCTGCAACCCTGCAGGGGAGAACCATTTTTGAGGCATCCCTGGTTATAGAAGTGATGACCCGCCTTTTCCCATGGCAACCTCCGAACTAGAACCCTAGCTGTGCATCCAGGTACGGAGCTTTGCTTACCCTGTACCAGAGTGAACGTTTCAAAGCGGACGAACTTGTTGTTGTTTGGGAAGTTCATTTGGCTATGAGTCAATATTAACCAACCAGCTAATGGGGGATTTCCATTCCACCAACACTAATAGGGAAAACAATCGTTAATGATGGGGAACCAAGGGTACGGGGTTTTGACCCACTGCCATTAACCAACTTCTGGCGGCAGCAACTTGGAGCTGGGGCGCGCGTCTACTACCCTCTGGTGATCTGACGTAGCAATGGAAAATCCACCAGTTGTAGCTGGATGAATTCCTGTCACCATGGCTACTACGAACTACTGGGGATGCTACTCAGCTTACCGATGTCATTCTGCTGCTTGGTGGTTTTAAATATTTTGATTATTTTCCCAAATGTAATCATTAACAAATGGTTGGTTGACTTGCGCATATTTTTCATGACGGGGTGGTGAGCACCACCAAGCAGTAACATATCCAAACTGTTAACCAGCTTGATTTCCCTATGAAATTATTGGTGGAAATCCCAACCATGAACGTTGGTTAACTGCGGCTGACCCAACTCGCCCATTGGATCAGACCCTGCTGACGTGTCGATCCCAACCGTGTCGATCCTCGTGCAACGATCCTCAGGACGAGCATTCCAAAGAGGAGTCCAACGAGTCTAAACGACAGCACCTCGGCGAGCGAAGCGGTGGAGTTCCGTAGCGCGTAGCTTGCGCGTGGGGGAGGACTTGCGACGTGGGTCAAGCAGGACTAAGCGTTAAAGGGGGGGGTCATGTTGTTGGTAGGGGATAGTAACCATTCAGAAGAGTAGGGGATATACCAGCTACATATGTGGCGAGTTGGGTCAAGCAGTTAGTCAACTATAATCAACTTCTGGTGGATAATGACCAAAACTATAGGGAAAACACAATGGTTCATTAATGATGGTAAGCAGGGGTACAGGCTTCGGGAATATATCTGAATCAATAGTGATAAACAAGCAAAACTACAGCTATGAACAGTATCGTTATCAAGTCGAATGATGGATATTTCAGGATAGGAGTCCCCATTCACCAGTTCATATGGTTGTGGGTCAAGATTAGCCAACCAACAAACTGGTATGAGAACAAGCCAACAAAGACTATTCCTGTCATCTATGGGATGTTCACAAGGGGTACAGGGTTCTGACCCAAAGCCAAATGATGGTAAAGATGCTGTTAAGATGCTCCCTGCTCTTGATGGCTGAATTTTACGGTTTTTTCCTTTTGAGAGGATTCTTTTGGAGAGTTTGTTTTGGGGTACCTCCAATGATGATCCCTGATGGCCTGATGGACATACTCACCAATTCATGTTTGTTCATAACTCGATCAGGTATCCTGACATTTTGACAGCCCAAAAAATGCTGCAGAAACCAGTCATCACGTGCAATTGTGCGCTTCCATACTTGATTCAGCGGGCGTACAACGGTTGTAACAAACATGGACCAGCCTACCAAACAGCAACTGCTTGATTGGCTGTGCAAACACCTGCAGCTGGCCTTGGAAATGGCGAGGCCCACCGCCAGGGGGCCAGGTTCAGTTCAGGTTCAGTGGTTCAGTTCAAGGCCTTGACACTCTGGTAAATTAACATGGCAATTGTGAAGAACATACACCGGATGATTGACATGTGATCTCACTTAGCGTTACGACCTCAGCCTCCTTTCAGTCAGGCCTATAGAAAAGCTGTGTGTGAGTATGTGCCACTGGGGGTAATAGATCCTCAGTGGTAGCGGAGCTCCAGGGGAACTGGAGTGTCCGGGGTGCGCGCAGCCATGGGCGTGGGTGATGATGAGGCAACCAGTGCTGAGAAGACGAAACTAGAAGTGTTTACTGGGCATGATCCTGGCCAGTACCGTCTATGGAAGAGGCGGGCTCAACTCATGCTGGCATCACTGCCTAGCACCATCTCAACTGCGAAGTATGGTCCAAAACTTATGAGTTTCATATCCGGAGAAGCGGAAGGGTTACTGGAACATCTCGAAATCGAAAAGATTTGTTCAGAAGGCGGTGACAAGTTAATCTGGAGTGTGCTCGATGACAAGTATGGACAGAGGCAGATCGACCTACTTCAGGACATTCTGAAGAATTTCTTCTATGACTTAGCGGTGAAACCCCAGGAGAGCTACCGACAGTTCTCAGCTCGATTCGCTGCTAATCAACGACGACTAGAAGAATTGCAGGTGACTTTGCCAAATGTGGTGTTGGGATACCTCTACATGAAGAAACTGAAACTGGATGCACAGAGTGAGAGTATGATTCTGACCATGACTAGGGGCAAGCTGGAGGTGAAAGAAATTACTTCGGCTATCAACACGGTGTTCCCGGACGGCAAGGGCGGAAGTGCAAAGAGCTTAGCGTCCAAAGAAGTGTTCCAGGCAGAAGACATGGACGAACCTGAAGAGGACCAGGATGACCTTCAGGCGGCTATGGACATCATGGCCGAGGACATACAAAGCCGCGACAACTGGGACGAGGAAGACATCGTGGAGGCGTTCGAAGCATATAGCGAAGTGCGAAGAAAGATGAAGGAGCAGAAGACCAGCAGAGGGTTTTACCCTAACCCCAGACCAGCATCAAGCAGTACCAGATCAGAGACGTACCAGATCAGTGGATCCATTCAGGGCCGCATCCATGCCTTGAAACAGAGAACCAAGTGTCACTATTGCAAGAGACTGGGACACTGGAAGAAAGAGTGCCCAATGCGGGCAGCAGCAAAAGGTAGTGGAGACAACAAAGGCAAAGAGGTGCTGATCGTAGAGGAGGATTCACCAAGCAAGGCAGTATGGGACATCTTCCTTGCAGATGACGACACCACCGCAGAGAAGAAGATGGAGTGGGGCAGCAGCATGCAGAATGATGTCAGGAACAGCGGTTTCGCAGACACTCATGCAACTGGGAACCGTCAGATCATGAGCCGACCACCAGTGGCGCATACAGTGACTGAAAGGAGGCTTGACGAAGTTCTTCAGGGAGAAGCACATGTGAGTGAAACCGGTGTCGAAGACATGAACCTCGCAACATGCGGAGTTCCCGACACAGCGTGCCGACGCACACTTGTAGGAGCTAGGACTTTGGACATGATTGAGAAGCATCTGAAAAGACAAGGGTTGAAGACCAAGAAAACCAAAGTCACTAGTGATTTTCGCTTCGGGAACAACGGCACTTTGTCAAGTTCTGAAGTTGTTTTGATCCCAGCCACAGTGCAGGGAAAGCGTTTTGTAGTGAAAGCAGCAATTCTCCCGGCCGAAGGGCAATACACGCCGTTGCTGCTTAGCAAGGAGTTTCTGCGACAGTTGGGTAGTGTGATTGACACGGAGAATGATGAAGTTGTTTTTGGCAAACTTGGTTGTCGGGTGAAGCTCAGGGAGACCGTCAAAGGACATTATGCGATTCCCCTGTTTGAGTTTGATGGATGTGATGATTGCATGATGACGGATAAACATGTGAAAGAGTACAACATTGACGAACTTGAACGGAAGATGAACCAACAAGAAACCGAGCACCATTTTGTTCGAGCACCCCCGAACCCTGATCAGGAACCAGATAGTTTTTGTCAGGACCCATCGAGCAATGGCATATGCAGGAGCAGCAGAACCAGCGATGAACCCAGCCATTCTCCAGATGCTAGCGGATGTCCAGGAGTCAACGGGACTTGGCCGAGCCAACGAGAAGAATGTGGACGAGTTTCCAGACGATGTGCAGGACACTCAGCAGAACCCGGTGGACAAGGACACGATCTTCCGGACCGGCAAGCACGGCAAGAAGTTGATGACTTACTGGCAGCTGTATCAGGAGGACAAAGGGTACATGGGGTGGATTCGTGGACACGTCGGACCAAACAGCTCAGCAGAGTTCAAGAAGATCAAGGTTTTCATCGCATTCGTCGACCAGAAGAAGATTGCTCGCATCAATGCTCAGAAAGACCAAGAAGAAGCATCTCAGATGGTGGTGCCCAGGAAGACCCAGGGCACGATGGCAAAGACGACCAACAAGACTCGAGGAAAAGTTCGTGGACGCGAAGAGGAGATGGAGTGGGAGACAATTCCAACAGCCAAGCAGCAGAGGGCTCGGGATTCATGGGAGCATCTGACCGTCGAGATGATGCAGAAGGAGCAGGACAAGAAGCAGCACATGATCAGCAAGGCAGCACAGAGCTCGTTCGGAATGAAGTTCTTCAGCGGCATGATGTGAACACCATGTCCAAGAAAGCGCGCAAACAACTGACGCGCAACGTACAGTGCTTGAAGGCTAGGGATGACTGCTTTCTTGGGGAAACGAATGAGCATGATGTTGGTTGTGATGATGTTTGGGTGGTTGACTGTAGGGGTGATGATGATTTCAGTGAAGTGTTTTCGGTTCCCCGTATCGGCCCGGTAGCTAAACAAAGAGGATTGAAGTATGGCAAAAGCTATGACCTCCGAAGCGGAGGATGGAATTTTCTGGTTTCGGAAGACCGGAAAAACTGTTTAGAGGAAATCCGGAGATGTAAGCCGAAACATGTACACGTATGTCCCCCGTGCGGTCCATATAGCCAAATCCAAGCGATCAACGAAAAAAGGTGCGATCCGAAAGAGAGAGAGAGGAAGCTGGTGGAAGCAAGGGTGTTACTGCATTTTGCAGTCCAAGTATGCAGGCTTCAACACAATGAAGGAAGGGATTTCAGTTTCGAGCACCCCAAAGGAGCGAGTAGTTGGGACGATGATCAACTGAGTTCCTTGAGGAACAGTTCTGGGGTACACGAAGTTGTGTTTGATCAGTGTCGGTTCGGGCTGAGAGATCCCCAGAGTGAGAAACTGTATCAAAAGGGTACCAGGGTGATCAGTACGAATGAACTCATGTGCGAAGCTCTGAACAAAAGATGTCAACACGACCATGAACACCAGAAACTTGAGGGCAAAATCAAAATTGGTGATGCCTGGTACAATAGGACTATGTGTGCTCAGGTGTATCCCCGGGAAATGGTTGAAGCTATGGTGAAAGCTATCAAGAGAAAGATTCGACATCATGAACATGAAATCTTAGCGGTTGAAAAGTTAGGAGAGAAGAAAGAAGGTTTGAAAGAAATCATCCATCGATGCCATGTGAATTTGGGTCATCCTTCGAGGGAACGGTTCTTACACATGTTACAGTCTGCGGGTGCGAGTGAACAAGCTTTGAAGATTGCGAAGGAACACAAATGTAGTGTGTGTATAGCCCAGAGAGCCCCCCTCAGCCATCCTGTTGCCAATTTGAACAAGAACTATGGGTTCAATCAGGTGGTTAGCATGGACACTTTTGAGATTTCGGTTTTCCCTCAGGACAAAAAGCTGAAGATGTTGAACATTAACTGTGAGGGAACTGGGCTGCAAGTGTGTTGTCCCCTGTGGGGTGGGGCAACGGCCAAGAACTGTAGGAAAGCCTTCCGAAAGTACTGGGTCCGTTGGGCTGGGAAACCACCTAGGATAAAAACGGATGGAGGTAGGGAATTCGATGCTGAATTTCAGGCTGGTTGTGACTGGGATGGTACTTACGTGGCTAAAACAGCCGCGGAGAGTCCGTGGCAGAATGGGTATTGTGAGAAACAAGGGGGCCTGTGGAAAACCATCTACTACAAGGCTTGTGAGGAAGCTGCCCCTAGAACCAAGGAGGAGTACAATGAACTCTTCGATGAGGTGAACCACAATAAAAACTCCATGCCACGTAAACATGGGTTTTCGCCGTTCCAACACGTTTTTGGGAATGAGTTCAAAATTCCTGTTGGGTTGTGCCATGAGGGTGTGAGTTCATACCAAGTGTCAGGGGTTCTTCAGGGTGTGTCGAGTTTCACACGGGCTCAAGAGATACGGCAGGCAGCTCGCAGAGCGGTGGTGGCATGTGACGACATCGAACACGTTCGACGAGCAGTGCAAAGTAGAACCAGACCAGACAGAAATCACTTTGAGATGGGAGACTATGTGTACTATTGGCGGAGACAGACAGACAGCAAAGGTGGCATCTGGAGAGGACCGGCGCGAGTTATCGGAACACATAGTGGTCATTCGAAGCACTGGGTGGCTCACGGCAACAAGGTTCTGAGGTGCAGTCCAGAACAGATGAAGCTACTTACAGAGGATCAACGGGATGCAATCGGAGCAATTCCGGACGAACTCTTGAAACCGCCATCGTCGAAGAAGGGTGCGCAAGTTTTCACGGACATCTCAGGCGAGAGCAAACCGAGTGAACAAGAACGACTTGAAGGACCAGTAGAGCGAGTGGAACCAGCAGCGAAGAGAGCACGGATACGAGAACCGGAACAAGATGACGAGATTTTCAATGATGCGGACAACGGTGGAGGAGCAGAGGTGAGAGACGCGGAGATAGCAACGGAGCAAGAAGATACGGTATTTCCTTCGACAGGAATCGGTACGGAAGCGTCGGAGAGCGGTGGACAACCGGAACCGGATGATTACAACATGGGCGGTGGAACAACCGGAGTTGAGGGCGATGGACAACAGACAGCCCAGCGAATGGAACAACGGATACAAGTGGCGGTGTAGCAACAACAGCGTCAGCCGGACACGGGTCAGCAGGCGAGTCGGGTTACGGGCCGGTGCGAACGACGGGACTCGGATACGCGATGCGGAGGAGTCTGGACATTTTGGACTTCGGGAACGCGCGAGCGAGACGAGGAGAGTTTCATCAAGGTCCACCTCCCGGAGAAGACGTGAACGATTCAGTACTGACCGATGCGTTAATGGCGGAGATGACGAAAAGCGAACGAACGGTGACAGCGGACACAGACAGCAACGATGTGTTCTTAGCTTCTCGAGAGACACAGGAGATCCAGGACAAGGATTTGACGTACGAGGAGAGGCAGGAAGTTCGAAAAGCCAAAACGGTTGAATGGGATAAGCTGTTGAAAACGGGAGCCATAAAAATGTGTGTTGGTTCAGAAGCTGAAGTTGTCAAGAGAGAACATCCCCCAGAGAGAATACTTGAAAGCAGGTTTGTCAAGACTAGAAGAGAAGATCCTAACCAAAAAGGGAAAAGTCAAATCAAGTGTAGGTGGTGTATCAAAGGGTTTCGTGATCCGGACCTGTATGATGTTGCTAGACAATCTCCTACCTTAAGTTTGGATGCCTTGATGGTCACCTTACAAATCATTGCTGGGAACAAATGGAGAATGATCATCAGTGATGTTGAGGGTGCGTTTCTTCAAGGTGAACCTCTGGTGCGTAGCAAAGGCAAAATCTATGTGAGGTTGCCCAGGGATGGCGTTCCAGGGTATGAGGCAGGTAGTCTGGCGGAGTTGGTGAAGTGTGTGTACGGGTTGTGTGACGCGCCAAGAAGTTGGTGGGAAAGCTTCAGTAAAACCTTAGTAGGACTAGGTATGAGGCAAAGTCAACTGGACCCGTGCACGTATCACTGGTTTCATGAAGGTTCGTTACAAGGAGTGATTGCCTTACATGTTGATGACATGATTATGGGAGGCAGTGATAAATTTCATGAAATGGTCTTGGATAAACTTCGACAACGATACCCCTTTAAACACTGGAAGGTAGGATCTGGGAAGTTTCTAGGAAGGAACCTGTTTCAAAGAGAAGATGGAAGCATAGTGTGTAATCAAAAGGATTATGCTGAACATGTCGAGTCAATCAAACTGACCAAAGAACGAAGAAAACAAAAGGAACAACCAATTACCCCTGCGGAAAGAAGGAAGCTTAGAGCAGTGATCGGTGCGGCAAACTGGCTCATGTGCAGTACAAGACCGGACATCGCTGTGCAGACTGGGTTTCTTCAACAGAAGATTCAATCGGCTACGGTAGAAGATCTGATAGATGCCAACAAGCTGGTGGCTAAGATCAAGGACTACAGCCATATTGAGATCATCATCCGGGGAATTCCACTTCATACAGGCTCTATCCTTGTGGCTACCGATGCTTCATGGGGCAACTCTAGCGATCTTCGAAGCCAAGCGGGGTACATGACCTTCTTCGGAGAAGACAAAATGACTCAGGGTGGTCAGGTGACTCTTTCTCCCCTTCGTTGGAAGACATATAAGTTGGAGAGACATACACAGAGTACACTTGGGGCGGAGTTGATGTCTTTAGCTAGAGGTATCGCCGAAGCTAATTGGGTGAGGAGCTTGTTTGGAGAAGCTTTGAATGAGAAGTATACCCTGGAGCAGGACCAAGTTTTCCGAGAACAAATGAAACTTGTTGTTGTTATTGACAACCGTCCTTTTTTTGATCATAGTGTTGGTGATGGTGTTGTTATTAAAGATAAACGTATGGCTGTTGACATGCTGTTGGTAAGAAGAGACCTTAGAAACAAAGGGGTGTTTCTGAAATGGGTTGAAACTGCCAACATGATTGCGGATGTGATGACGAAAACGAATGTTTCTTTGGGGCTTTTGCTGAATGTCTTGAAGACGGGTCAATATGTTGTTTCTGTTAAAAACCCAACGTCGCAAAACTCGGGGTCAATCATCGAGTGAGGGGTGTGTGAAGAACATACACCGGATGATTGACATGTGATCTCACTTAGCGTTACGACCTCAGCCTCCTTTCAGTCAGGCCTATAGAAAAGCTGTGTGTGAGTATGTGCCACTGGGGGTAATAGATCCTCACAATGGAAAATCACCATATTTGACAGAGAAACCCTGGGCAATCATCTACAACTGGTGGATTTTCCATTGCCATGTTAGATGATTTCCCAGGGTTGTAGATGATTTCCCCCATTGTTACAACTGGTACAACTGGTAGTGATGTCAAAACCCTGTCCCCCTGGTTCCCCATCATCAACCATTGTTTTCCCTATTAGTGTTGGTGGAAATCCCCCATGAACGTTGGTTGATTTATATTGACCCACATCCATTTCCAGGCTGCCTGGCGACCTCTGTCAGAGGGTAGTGACTGGTCATCTGCACCTTCGCAGGCTACAGGACCAGCTGGCCGAATGGGCTCGGTCCCTCAGCCCGCCGCTCCGGTTCGTTCTCGTGGGGCGTCACGTGCTGCAGCATCGATGAGGTCCTCACAAGCAACATGACATGTCTCGTGGCATATCATCGATATATGGTGGTTTCTCAAGCCATGGGGAGCCCCAAAAATGGCTGGTTTATTACTACAAATGACTATTCATGGATGATTTAGGGGTACCCCTATTTTGAGAAACCACCATATGTAGCCAATCTATATGATTATATAATGATATATCCATTTACCGGCATAAACATGGCATATCATTATAGAGTCAACTGAGCAGTGTGCAATCAACTGATTGATTGGTGATTGTGTTGTTTATATTATAGTCTTCACAAATCTGTTTCATGTATATACAACACTATCCTGGAGAAGATGCTGAATAAAGAAAATTGGACTATCCCCAAGGCTTGTTATCCAAATATCAAGCATGCATGCTATCTACTCCAGGGCGCTTATCCCTTGTTCACATTCACATCCCGTGATTTGCCTCAACTTCAGGGACCATTTGCCGACCAAGGGCGCCCGTGTTGTCCATGTTGTCATGAGCGAACAGACTTGGAGATGACCTTTGGAAGCAACCAGCTCCTCCAAATTTTTACCAAGACACCATTTTGAACTGTTTTTCGTTGCTTCTAAACCATCGCAAACCCTCATTAACTGTCATGAATCATGGTGAAACCTCATGAACCATCATAAACCATCATTAATTCACTGTCACTAATCATAGTTAATCACCCATCCTCAACGATCACTAACCATCACCCTCCCTATCAACAGCCACCGTGAACCATTTCTGGCCGAGATGCCTGGCGCTTCCAGGAGACTACCTTGCAGGCCAAGACTCCCATGGGGTGTGGTGGCCCAGTGGTGCCAGTGGCGCCCCCTTCTTTGAAACGATTCCCGGCGAGTCGTCGCAGAGGGTTAGTCCCTGATAGACTTGTGGTGCTGGTGGTGCTAGTGGTGTTGGTGGTGCTGGTGGTGCCGGTGCTGGTGGTGGTGCTGGTGCTTAAGGGCAAATCTGGAGGTCACCTCCCACCCACTTGGCCACACATAGTAGTGAACTATCTCAGCCAGACTGCTGGGTCATTGCCTTGCAATGGCGAAGGCCGTTCCGGGGGCATTGAGCTATCTGTGGGTTATGGCTATAGCAATGGCTGGCTTCGTAGTGATGAATGAAGCTCCACCACCACGGGCGAGTGGGCAGCAGGGCAGCATTTGGAACATTGTTCCATGGGAGGATGCCAAACGGAGGGGGGGCATGATAGTTTTGACACCTGAAAGCATCGTAAAACGCTGTTGGTTATGTCCCGCTCCTGCAGATCTGCGGTGTGACTTATGGTCCGGTCATGTCCGGTCGCTGGTCCGTGGTCGGTTCAGGTACAAGCTGAGCAGCATGCCCATGCACTTCAACTTCCTGGACGCAGATGACATCGCGAAGAGACGCTGGGCTGTCTTGAAACGTGGTTCACCAAGCGATTCTTCACAATGGCTTAATCATGGATAAATTGATGGCTGACAATGAGTTATATGGATGTTTCTCAAACTAGGGAGCTTTAAATTAGTCGTTTATTGTGCAGCAATAGACCTCACTTTTTTGGGGTCCCCTCACCTTGAGAAACTTTCATATTCGTTCTACAATCTGGGATTATTTGATGGTCAATGATTGGACAGTCAACAATGATGCAGTGAAGCAACTCCTGTACCAGCTGCCTCTTGCTGTTGGGCATTATTTACAGATTGTTTGCATGTTTGAATCAATGGACTCCATGGCAAAGTTCACTGTCCAGAAATTGTTTGCCATTGTGAGTTCAGTTTGTTTGTCAGCTTACGGACCATGTACTCGTCATTTTTGAATCTAATTGTTGGAAAGAATAGTGAATGCTGCTGACAACAAATGGTAGTTACCACTAAAACATGGTGAATTGTCGGGATGAATGGTAACAGTGAAAATGGCCATGATGCTTAATTACCAATTGACCATTTTGAAACTGGGTCAAAATTGGGTTTCAAACGCTTTTTCTATGGGAAAAAATTGGTTTAAAAATACGTTTCAATGATCATCACAATCCGCAATTGTGATCTACGAAATCATAACCAGGTTCCACGATCATCTTCCACTCCTTAGCCATGAAAAACGTCACCGCCTTTGCCACGATCTCAGCCCCGTGGGCGCGCTGAGAAGTGGTGGATTTGTGTCCGTTTCTCATGACCCGCCGGACACCTCAGCTGCGGAAGGTGGAGGATGAAAGCAATGGCAGCCGCACTGGGGCTGTACGTGCAAGTAGGATTTAATAAGGCCATTATGGTGGTTTCTCAAGTCATATATGGTGGTTCATATGGTTTTATATGGTTTTATATGGTTAACCATTATGGTGGTTAACCAACGTTTTATATGGTTTGATATGGGATTTTAGTGGTTGATGCTAGTGGATGATAACCAACAATAAGACCATTATGGTGGTTTCTCAAGTCATATGGGACCCCAAAGAAGGTTGGTGAACTAGTATATAAATAGGTAATATAAGGGATGATTTGGGGGTACCCTATTTTGAGAAACATCCGTATGAATTTACACGATTTTATAGGGGATCATGATGGTAGTGGACAAGAACCAACAGCTACATATATGGGTTATACAAGCATTTAAGCCAGGAAACAATGATGTAATTAACCATTATATATGGTTCAGCGTTCCTTGCCCCCCCTCCCCCCCCCTGGGGTCGGGTGAGTGAGGTAGTAGCATATAAGTAGTGAATTGGTATTAAATCACCAAGATTTGGAACATATAAATAACATGTAAAGACTATAGATGTTTATGGGTAGTAAAAAAGTAGTATTTGGGGAGAATAAGTAATTATTGTATAAATATCCAACAGTTTGATACAATTAGTATGTAAATGAAAAAAGTATATATATATATATACATAGATTGCATGTAGGTAAGTAGTAGATAGGTAGCATGTATGCAATATATAGATAATATATATAGATAAGTAATAGTAGCAAGCAGGAAGTAAATGGGCAAATGGGTCTTAGTACATGCCGCATATATCTGTGGTGTATTAGTAGTAGATAAATCCCGTACAAACAAATATGTAGCAGATAAGCAGGTACGTAGATAGGTCAGTTCGGTGCACGGGTAGTAGATGAGAGTAGTTAAAATATTACGTAATAGTATGTACAATAGATAGTATGCACATATTTTTGCACTATAGAAGCTCCCTGATGCTGCAAATACGGTGCAATTGGGAGGCAAAAGCTCCGAAACGCTGCAAATAGCGTGCCATTGGGAGGCAAAAGCTGCCAAATGCTGCAAATAGCGTACGAATGCGAGGCTAAGGCTCCGAAATGCTGCAAATAGCATGTTCCTGGCCCCCCATCCACCCCCCCTACCCATTGGGGGGGGGGCGGGAACACGGAGCACGGAACCATATATAGTGGCTACCCATTACCTGTTCCCACCAAATGGAAAATTACTTACAATCTAATATATTAACAAGTGTAATCAAATCCTTTAAAAATGCTTGGGATACAGCAATCGCTACTGGTTTTCCTCGGATCACCGGATCAGCGACTGGTTTCAACCAACAGCGTACCATGAGCTGGCCGTGGCAGCTGGTCATACTCCGTGCGGCTCATGCATTGCAGGATGATGAACCCCACAGTCCCATAGTTTAATGCACGATTAAACAGGGATGAACAGGGCTTGTTAACATCAAACCCAGGGTTATCCATAGTTTATAAGCGCTACACATAGTATCTCACCTGACATTGGATAGGACTTATCCACTCAAAACATGTTTCATGAGTTTAACTATGACTGCTACCTGAGACATAGTAAGCATAATATGAATAACGGATAATAACTTGACGGTTCAAAACAAATCCGCATATATCTCTTGTAACCAGAATTCGCCATCATTTAACGATGATTTAACTCTCATTGAAGCATCATTCAACCATCAATTAACCATCAATTAACCATCAATTAAACATCAAGTAACCATCAATTAACCCATCATCAACCATAATCAGCCCATCATTTAAGCATCATTTAGGCATAAATTCTATCCGAAACGACTCCATAAAGGGATGGCGTCTTGTGCGCATCAGCACATTGTGTGTCAGTGGATTGGTGAGGGTGATTAATGGTTGGCAATGGCTTTTGATGGCTGTGAATCACCAAGAAAAATAAGGAACAATGGTGGAAAATAGGGAATAATAGCCAACAAGAACCGGAAGGTCTATAGGAAAGCCGTGTGATCCCATGGTAAGAATTGATCATTCGATCAGTTGCACATTTGTGGAGTTTTGTGTTGATAGATCATTAAATCAATGGATAAGCAATAACCGTCAACCGACACTTCTTGTTGTTGTTGTTGTTGTTGTTGTTGCTGGTGTTGTTGTTGTTGTTGTTGTTGTTGTTGTTGTTGTTGTTGCTGCAGCCACTTGGTGGCGTGCGCTGGTATACGTGCCAAGGTGACAAAAGCGCGCAATTCGCCGTGGCTTGTCATCTCATTCCCTTGCCTGGCGAGGCCATACTGCGTGGGTGGGTGCAGCAGTGGCCGTGGTGACTGAGTGGTGTGGCAATGCAGTGCCATCACCAATAGGGATAACGTGGGGTTAACGATAAGTGAACCATGGAGCTGGCCATGATTATTGGTGCACTGAGTCACTGAGTTACGGTTTTTATTTGAATATGATCGATAAGTTCATTTAACCATGATGAATCATCATGATTTGCAGTATTGTTAGCCTCCATTCACCACCATGAAGCAGCTTATTCACCAAGAATTAGTCATAAGATAATCATTATTGACCAACAATCTCAACATTAATCACTATAGACCCGTCATTCATCGTTATTGAGTATGAGTCATTGTTACTTGAATCCATGAGATCCATTTCCATCAAGTATATTAGCAATCTTGATAGTGGTTAATGATGGTTGGTCTTGGCATGGTCTGCAACAGGCAACTGATTGATACGACCAGAAATGATTAATGTTTTTCAATGATCATATATCATCAACCACTTCTCAAGCATTAACAGCAAATGTTACAATGATTATCATATGATCATGGTTTATGATATTGATATCCATAAGATATTCTCAACCAATTGTTCATGATATTGATGTTGAGGAGAATTGATTATTTTAATCATTGAGCAAATTCAATCATTACAACATTTATCAACCATTGTCAAGCGTTGTCAACTAGCCTTAACATGGCTGCTGATTTTCCAATGATACTGTGGATGACATCTCTAGTATGGGGTTGTCAGCAGCTTGATGTACCACAGAAATTCATGCTTTCTCGCCTAAATCTGATCATTTTGCATTACCACGATAGCTACGGACAAAGCTAATCATGGGAGACATGTTTTCCCGCTGTGATTGATTCATTCATTGAGCATTAATTAATTAGCCTCAGTCGTTAATTCCGATCATATATCAATCATAAATCATCATTAGCCATCAATCAACATTTGCATAAGTAATATACTAATATACTCATCAATTCCTAAGCATCATTAGCCATTCCCATTTGAGGTTTGGACGGAGTTTTCGATCCCGATATCATGATGCTAAGAACCGATACCCTAGCTGTGATGTCGATTAAGAGCTGGGTCGATGATGATCAATGTGCACCACGGGTTTGGCTCTATAACCTACAAATGGCTTTGTTGTCCAACAATGGTGTACTCCCAAAAAAGGTCATTTGTACCGGGGAAACCACCAATCAAAATCAATCAAAGAGGTTCATAGCGCGTTTATGGACAAACCCGAGTGATAAACTTTTGGATTCCAGTCGGGTTGAATGATGAATCGTGATGTATGGTCTCTGAAAGGAAAGCTGAGCATGTCGAAGTGCAACAGCAACAGGTTTTCATGTAGTCATTTGGGAGGTGTGTCCACATTACTTTGTTGAAAACACTGTGATTGCTATTGGTACCCTATTGTCACAATTGTCATTGTTGGTGGTTATGAAACGGACTCTTATTGTCATAGGTCTCCTGTTGTCATGAAGCATTCAACACCCCAATGGTAGAATTTCACGGGCCAAGCAACCCTGATGGTGGAATATCGCATGGCCAAGCAAGAATCTGGGAATGGTCCAATGTGTCAAGTGACCCTGCGTATCATTGAAGATAGGTGAGTAGAAATATCCACCGGGACATTTCCCTTGTTGGTCTCTCTTTGTTCGCAGCAGGAGCACTAAGTTTGGTTTTCAAAATCCACCGTGAATGACAAAAGTAACATGATCTGATCGGGATAGGTCATTCCTGGGAAAGGCAACATGTTAGTTGGCAGTTGATGTTCGCTGGTTTAGGAGCAGCATTTTGGTCTTGCTGGTTGATGTTCACTAGTTTATTGACACCCGAAAACCTTTCAACATAGAGCCATCATCAACCAGCATGTATATCGCCACTGCCATTGTTTACCTAATAGCGATCGGTGATGGATGTCTATTGCTATGATGGCTAGTAGGGTGATGGTAATTGATGCTCATGTAAGAGGGTAATGATCGTTAGCTAATGGGTGATTGACAACCATTACCCACCAGTATTCGCCATTGTCAATAGTAACATAGCTACTCGGTCAATGGTTGCCAACACAGCTAGCAATTGTCATAACCAGCATTTAGCCAGTATTTATCCAGCTTGATTAGCCGTGGTCAAAGTAACGCATTCTGATACCAAAGTGATCAGTGTCAGCTTGAACCTGCTCTGCGTGCCGCAACTGACAGTGATTAATGCTGGGCCCTGGTCGGAGAATTCTCCGCAACGATGGCCATGGTTCCTATGGGCGGCCCAATGGGTGGTGATCCCATGCAGGGCAATGGAATGGCCATGGGATGCTTGACACCCCCGCCAGTGGCGGCGCCGGTGTTTCAAAGTGAAGTCATGGTTATAGGCTGATGAGTCGTAAGTCAAAACGAGATGAAGGCAAACCATCCTGGCATCCCCAAGCCACTACAAAATGTTGATTAGGAACAGGTTTTCCCTGGAAAGAAAGGTCAGGGCTAACCATCTCGATGAACCCGAAATCTCTTCAGGGCTGTCTTCATAGCTTGGGCGACGATTTGAGATGGTGGACGGTCCACCGTTCTGGCTGGGTATCCAGTGCCACAAGTGGGCTCCAGCGCCTCTTGACTTGGCTTTGTCTCAGCTGGATACCGTCAGGCCCATGAACCAAATTACCAACACCAGCCATGCCATGGCTCCAGCCATGCCAGGCCCATGAACCAAATCACCAACACCAGCCATGCCAGCGACATGGATCCTTCCCCGAGGGATCTAACAAAGTTACATCCTTGGATCGAAGTACTTGGGGACAACTCATTGGACTCCTTCGAAAAAAAACAGGGTGCCGCTGATCCAGTGCTTAGATCCATGGATGTAACTCACCACTAGAGCATCAAATGGCCATGGGTCAATATTAATTAATCAACCAACCGATGGGGGATAATAAGCAACAACAACAGGGAAAACAATGGTTAATGATGGGGGAACCAGGGGTACAGGGTTTTGACCCACAGCCACATGTTTTTAGCTGGCTTAAACTGTACTAGTTGGTACTACCAACTGGTCATCACCAGTAATCTCGTACAACCGGTACTACGAACTAGTGTGACAAATGAGTTGTATCCAGCGTCACTGGCCATCACAACTGATAGCTCCTTTTGCTCGCCGTCCTGATGAAGGCACTTTTTAGTTTGAGCATTTAACTATAGTTATATCTACCATAACTGGTAGTTACCCTAGTTATAACCCAAGTTAGCTAACTAAGGGGGCCCACCTTGTACCAATGGGTGCCAGGGCTTTCAAGCAGCCATGGAATGGTCGAGCCCTAGAGAGTAAATGGTGGTCTGGTAGCACTCTTGGATTTCGCAGGATCCATAAACTACTCATATTTGGGATGAAACACAAGCTATTTCAGGTAAACTGGGGGTGGTTAGCCAATTGTTGATGGCGATCTGGTGGTTCACTGATGGTTGATCATTGTGAATTAATGGCTAGCAGATGACTGGTGGATGGTTGACCATGATCTAGTTTGTCAATTGTCCATCCTTAAAAATCCTCCAGCCTCCAGAAATTTGTATCGGCACTTCTGTGGAAGAACAGTTTAGATCTTCCCTGGTTCAGCCGCTTGTTAGGTCTACCAGCTGGTTTGTTGGGATTGTTGATAGCCATTGACTAATATGAAACTGTGAACAATTGTTAGGATTTGTTGATAGCCATTTTCAAGAGGGAAAGACCACCCATCGCATGGCAACCACCTAGGTAGCAGCCCGGTGCCATGCAAAGAGCAGCTTCGTTGGTAGATTCTTATGCACCAAGTGATTCGGGACCTAACCCCGACTTTGGGGAGATGAACTGAGTGCTGTAGTCTACTAGGGATTGGGTGTAATCTCTCAATAGTGAAAGAATTGTTAGGTTTTTGCCCTCCCAGTCGTCATGTGTGGAGAAGTTGCCATGTGCATAGCTGGTGACCTCGTAGTAGGTTTGTCGGGCAGCACCCTAGCTCATCCCCTTAACTGCAGGGGTGGAGTAGCTGCCCGCCTGTTCGCCTAGTGTTGCACCCGGGGATTGAACTCCAGGTCCGACGCTTGAGGAAAGACGTCATTTCCACTAGACCATACCGGCCCCCAGCTGGGTACCTTGGGTTCCCCTTCCCTTTGAACTAAGGAAATGGCATGGGAAATGGCATGGGAGGCATGTGCCAAGGCCAAGCTCAAGGGATGATGGGAGGCTACGGCATGGCCCAGGGCGGCATGGCCCAGGGTGGCATGTGCCAGGGCGGCATGGCGCAGGGCGGCATGGCGCAGGGTGGCATGTGCCAACCCATGGGTCAGGGCATGGGCCAGGGCATGGGCCAACCCATGGGCCAACCCATGGGCCAACCCATGGGCCAGGGCGGCATGGGCAAAGGCGGATGGGGTGGGCCCGGCATGATGGGAAAAGGCGGGCCCGGCGGCATGGGGCCGGGTGGCATGGGCAAAGGAGGGCCCGGCATGGGCTGGAAAGGCGGAGGTAAGGGAGACGCTTGGATATTGGAAGTTGGCGTTGGTGGGCACTGTTGAGAGACGTGATCTCACTGCAGTTATAAATCAACATGTATGCCCATGACGAAACCAGCAGCATTTCTGGAAATGGAGGTTTCTCAAAATAGCGGGACCCCCAGTTATCATCGAAGTCAAAACCGTTTATAGTAATCAACCACCCATTTTTTGGGCTTCCCTATTTTAGGAAACCCCCATATAGTAGCTGTTTAAACATTTGTTGGTGATTATCCCACATTATTAAACATGATAAAACCATGTAAAGCAATATATCAACCATATACCGGTTTTGTTGGGTGATGATTCCCTCCAAACAATTAGGGTCACAAGTCCGGTACTCTGTAACGGCTGGTGAGCCATCAATTTGTGGATGAACCATATGGGTGTTTATCAAAATAAGGATATCCCCAAATCATCCGACATCAACCATTTCTAGTGATAAACCAACAATCTTTTGGGGTTCCCCTATTTAGGGAAACCACCAAAGGAAGTACTATGGCATTTAGTTCCAAGCGTTAACACCAGCACTAAATGGAGAAGCACTAAAACAAATGGGACAACACTTGGATGAACCAACAGCCATCAGTTACCATGGGTAGTTCACTATAGTTCCTATATGGTGGTTTCTAACACCAGGGGTACAGTACCTAGTAAATCATCCAGTTTATTAACTTCTTATAGTAATAAACCACCCATAGCTTTGGAGGGTTTTTGAGAAACCCCGTATATTGGCCATTGTTCAAAATATTCCATCAGACTTGGATAAGGTTACCCTATCAATGACTATCAAGGACTTAGATCAGCAGCACAGTCTGGGCTTTCTGGTCGTTCCACAAACCACAGCTGTCAATGTTTGGTGAGTGGTTGGGGGTGATCAGCAAACCAGAGCTCATGCTTGCATATCTGGTGGCAACAGTGGTTCGGGGTGATCAGCAAACCAACCAAAAGAAATGCGTGCATATCCATTGATCATTCTTAACCATGGTCATTCACCAGAAAATCTGTGAGCTAGCTGATGATTCGGAATTGGTCACTGTTGTTACGAATCATGTGGTTGATATTATTGATTGTGATTATCAATCATCGTTTCTGATTGTAATAGTGGTCAATATTACCCATCGTAAATGGGTGATTGTGGAGTATGTAGACGAGCCCTCTCAACAAAAATGCGTGTGTTTCTCAAAATAGCGGGACCCCCCCAAATCATCCAGTTGATTAAGCATTTATAGCAGTGAACCAATCATTTTTTGGGACTGTATCTTGAGAACCCCCCCATTTCTTAGTGGAGAAGAGCCATTCAACTGAAGGGTACACAATTGATGGATCATGACGCATTCAAATCTTCATCAGTGGATGACACTAGCCATTTAGCAACGGTTCCAATGTTGGGGAATCGAAAGCTGAAACAGCAGTAGATGTTGACCATGGTTCATAGCAGCAACATGTTTGACATCCTTATCCTTATCCTTCAGAAAGGAAACGTGCTCCTGTTGATCAGAAAGCCACCAAAACGAGGTTATCTCAAACATGAGGGAAGCATAAGATACAATCTGGTCATAAGGTAAGCATATGGGCGTTTCTCAAAATAGGGGTCCCCCAAATCATCCCTAACTAGTTTGTTCTAGATGATCAATGGGTGATTTTAGGGGTTCCCCATTTTCAGAAACCCACACATAAGCACTCTTGACAACCAGCTCTTATCATTTCCCTTGGTTGCCAGCTCTTCTGCTCCGTGGATATGAGCCACTAGCTGCTAAGATCAGGCTAAAATCGCAACTTTTGGGTGAGAAATGACCAGGAGCTAGCTAAATTGCGGATATGTTTTGCTGCCACATTTTTTTTTCTGAATATAGTGGTGATATTTGTGAAGCGAGCTCCATGAAAAAAACATCCAGACCAACTTTGGTAGCATGCACAGACCATTCTTCGTCAACTAGTTGCATCACCAACCATACGGTTTCCCGACTGCATTTATATCAACTTTGTAGGTATATCCATAAATGAGGGACAACCACCCCCAGAGCATCGAACATGACCATTTGGCACTTTTTTTCATTTTACTATGATTTGCATTGATTTGTTTTATGTTGTTGAAATGGATAGACAGTTATACATATATACATATCATAGGCAGATACATAAGTACACATATATCATGCATAAGAATATGTATATAGATATCATGCATAAGAATATGTATATAGAAACATATATTCAGCTACATATTAAATATTGTATAAATATACAGATATCAACCAGAATACAGGCATGTATACCAGATATAGTTTTATTCACATAGTCAGCGGAACAAACCAAAGGAAACGGCACAGCAATGCCCGCAGCTCAGGACGGAATGATGGGTGGAGGCGGGGACATGGTGCCATTTGCGCTTGGACGGGCAAGCAACGGTAAATGATGGGATTCATGGCCAATGATGGTTAAAGTCAGGAGTGAAACCGTGGTTTTCGGGTAGTTGCAAGAGTCATTGATGCTGTCATGAGGTTTTGTCGTGCTGAACCAGTAAAGAGTTGCTATTCATGGTAGATCGTGGGAAGTAACCTGGGATGATTCTTCTTGATTAGGTCAATGAAATTGATACCACCAATGGTTTGATGCTTTGTTGACTTGGGGAAGCTCCACCCATCAAGGTGAAGCCATCAGGAACCCAACTTGAAAGCTAACATGGCTTTGACCACCCGTAGGAGAATGCTGGATTTTCCGTTGCTGTTAGATTTCCAGAGGTTACCGTGGGATAAATTGCTGAAGAGGGGCTACATCCGGGAGGGTAGGTCAAAGGTTTCTCAGAACCGCTCAGCCGTGGCTGTTCATGGCCGAGGGAGTGGGGAGATGCACTGGCTAGTTGATTTCGGTTCCTTCACTACCAGGTGAATGGTAAGCAGAGATAGGTGGCTTATGAAGCAAGCCGCAACTGGGCGTATCACTTGGCAAGGTTGGTGAATCGCATCGCCGCCATCTCATACTGCTGTTCTTGGTATGCCAACAAGTTGGCAGGATCTGACGGAGTTGACTAGTTGGCTACATCAACTGTTCAAACCGGTTTAAAGGTAGGCTACTGTCACCAAGAAACTTGTTACTTGTAGTTGGCTAGAGTGATACAATCTGAGATTGCATACCGTTGTCAATGGTCCACGGTGATAGACTCCGCAGCAAGCTGATTGACCTAAAGATGCAGTTGCCATTTCAACAAGCAGGTTGCTGGTTGATCATCCAAGGTTGTTGATGGTTGGTGCCCCGAAGACCTTCCTTGTATGGGTGCTTCTCAAGCCATAGGGGTACCCCAAGTTTAAACTGGATCATTTCCAACCATTTTGGGGGTCCCCCCATTTTGAGAACACCCAGTACAGATCCGTACAGTATATATGCTTCCTTTTGTCGCTCAAGATTAGTGTTGATTACATTCTCATGAATCCTGGCTGTATACCCTCGATTCTTGCTTAGAGACCCATTATCATTGATTGGACACCCACTATTTCTGTTTCAGTACCCGTTATTGCTGGTTTCGCTGGCTGTATACCCATTTTTCTTGATTATACACTCTTCAGTGCTAATGATATGCTGTTATCGTTGGTTACACGCACTATTACTGGTGATATATCCACTATTCTTGCTTACACTCTGATGGAAGTGGAACGTTAAAGAAAAAACTGATCTCATTGAAACTGTAATTTGTATGCTGTGGGCGCAGGTTTACCTCTACAAAACCATCGAAAATGCATACAACAAGCGCATATTTTTGTGTTTTCATTTTATTAGCTTATGATCTTATGCAGGTTTTTTAAAGATACCATAGAATCAGCGCTACAAGCTATTAATTAGGCCATGGAACTAGCATGAAGCACAGCATGAAGCGCGGGTTTTACCTCTCAAAACTCGGTGATTTCTGAGCTCCCCCGACTCGGCACTGGTGCCGTACCGGTGAGGCGATTGGGGCAAGGGCAAAGGCTGGGGCGGTGACATGGGCCTCCTGGCTGCAAGCTGGTGGGGACTGGTGCTGAACAACGAGCTATGGTGACATCATTCTGGTTGACCTCCGGGAGAAATGAGGTATAAATCATTATCTGGTTGGTGCTTTGATTATGTTTGATTAGGTATAAATCTGGTTGGCGGTTTGATTGACATTTTGATTATTTTCCCTGGTAATTATCAGCAAATGCTTGGTCGACAAGTATATTTTTCATGGGGGTTGAAACCATTAACCCGATCATCGTTGCATCCGGACCTCCTAGTTGCACGTCGCCGGACGTCACGGACGTCACGGATTCCTTCGTCGTCCAAGGCATGAAAGGCAAAGGCAAGGAGAAAGGCGCAGATTCACGGCCAACCTGGTTGGCTGAATCCGTGATTTTCCCATCCCAACTGGCTGTTGATTGGGAGGGGGCTAACGAGCCAGGGGTACCCATGTAGTCTTTTGAAGGGCCTTTGAAGGGGGAGCTAAGGAGCTACCAGGAGGGTTCTAACCAAACGCTAGCCAAGCATCAACTTGTTGGTGGTTTTAGACATTTTTTTCACTGGTATTTACAAATGGTTGGTTGTTTGACTCAAGTTTTTCATAGGGGTTGGAGCCACCAAGCAGTCATCAACAATGAGTGAACATCATCGAACCAATAGGGGTTATAACTTAACCATAACTAGTGGTAAATCATAGGGGATACCAACCAAGCAGCATCATCAATACGGTTCGCGACTACTCACCATGGTTAGGTTATATAGCGATATATAGCGATTGTTGGGTACATGGCTAATGATACATAAATATACAACAAGGATTTACCATCACCGAACCAATATTAATCCTTCTGGTTAGGGTTATATAGCGAGTACTCACCATCGTTTTTGTTCATCATTAGCCATTGTTAGCCCAGATTAACCTTATGATTCGGCATGATGATTAACCATCAATTACTCATCAATGAATTGACCATGAACAGATAAATTGGCTATGAATTCATCATCTTCAACCATGATTTGACTATCATGAACCACCAGTCAATCAATGACCATCAATTCACCTTCATATAACCATCAATTCACCATCAATGAAACATCGATCAACCATCAATCAACCATCCAACCACCAATTAGCCATCATCTAACCATCAATTCACCTTCATCTAACCATCAACTAGCCATCAACCTACCATCAACTCACCTTTATCTAACCGTAGATTCTCCGTCACTGCAAGGTGGGGCTTCCTAGTTACAATCTGGTTAATAAGCTATTGAAGTATGGTTGTACCTACCATAACTAGTAGTTGCCCTAGTTATGTTCACCAACTTAGCTAAGTATCACCATGGCTAACTACCAACTAGTTACCATAACTAGTTAATCCCATGGTTACCCTAGTATGGTTGATAAACCAACTTAGCTAAGGGGCCCTAGTAGTTACCCTAGTAGTTACCCTAGTTACCCGTTGTACCACCTTAGCTCAGTGCTTGGGGCCCCCGGTCCCGCAGGGATTCCCATGACCCGCCACAGGCAAAGGCAAGATCTCCGCGCGCATCGCTTCCGGCGAAGCTCGGAGCCCGTCGTTTCCGCGGGGCGCCTGCTGCGGGGCCCGAAAGGGGCCGGCCCCGCGAGGCTCGGGGGCGTAGCGACGTAGCGGCGTAGCGGCGTAGCGGCGTAGAGCACCAACATGTTTGCTGAATGATTAACCATTGATGATATTAATCATTAATGGTTTAACCATCATTAAACAGTTGGTTCAACCATGATTAAACAGTTGCACCAATGGTTAAACCATTCAGCTTTTAACCAGTATGAGCAATATTAACCACGTTAAATGATGAACACACCAGAATATGGATGACTATAAAGATTAATGGCATAATGGTGGTTAATTATTAACAGTACTATGATTCCCCTCTGGCACAGTAACCTGGAAGCTAAAGATCAGCATTTCCAATAGGCAAACCAGCTATAAATGGTGGATTTTCCACGCAACCAGGTTGGTTTACCAGAGTGTAAAAATTTAATGATTAAAAATAACAGATTATAGATTAACAATTCAGCATGATGGTGGTTAAACTAACTTGACTAAACCATTATAATGGCTTCAATGGTTAATAATCCTATGATACACCAGCAGGTGAATGATAGTTGCTGAATCGTTTAAATGGTGAATATGATGGTTGATAATTGCTTATCAATCAAGTGATTATTAAATACAAATGAAGCATTGCTAATCAACAAGCTAATTAACAAACCAGCTGTGGTTAGTGCCAGGCAAGAACGACTAGGGAAGGCTGCGAAGATGCGAGCTTTCATGTTGGATGTCCCCAAGTGGAAACCTTGAAGCTAAAGCCGTGGTTGCGCGGCTTGCGGTTTGGGTGAACCTGGATTCCCAAGAAGGGCCAAACATTAAGGCGTTTAGTAACCGTTAAGTAACCATCATCAATGATTAATCATGATAAAATATGATAAACCATTATTATCAAACTTTAAGCATTATCAATCACTATCAACCATCATTGACAAACTTGTTCACCAAGCCTGAGTCATCAATTACATTTTAGTAGCCATTATTTACCATTGTCAAGGCCGTTATTGTTATTGATAGATCTCTGCACAACTATTCTGAAGCAATATCAACTGTTATGAACCATCATGCACCATTATCGACAATCAGTTATCCATTACTAAGCATTGTTGCCCAGTATTTCTCCATTCTCAGCCATTATCACTAATCATTAATCACTAATCAATATTATCAACCATTGCCAGCCATTATCAACCATTGCCAACCATTACCGACCATAAACAACCATTATGAATTATAAACCATCACTATCAACCACTGTCAATCATTACAATCCAAGATTCACCATTATTGACCATTATTAACCATCATCATTAACCATGGTAATCATAACCATCATAACCATCATCATTAACCATTATAACCATCATTAACCATAGGTTCTGGGCTCAGGCTCCGTCGCGCCGAACCTGGGGGGTCGGCACTGCGGATTGGGCCGCGCTACAGCAATGGTCATGTTGACATCCCTGAACCCAGAGGTCAGTCGCATCATCTCAAAGTACGACATCCACGCAGGGGCTGACATCCACTCTGTGGAAAAGTGCAATTTGTTGGTGGGGAACATTGAACAGGACAACGGACGGATCAGCGCACAGGTGTATCAATGTTCATTGAACAACCTTTGCAACTTTGAGAGACCACATGGAAGTGAGACTCCCACGAAACAGATTGTGACTTTTTCCAATCCGCATGACAAGCATTTTGCCGATTTTTTGCAGAATCAGGAACGCATCCTCTTGTTCAACATGACACGTTCTCCCCCCGTGGGAGAAGATGCTGGGAAAAGTCTCCAACTGAAATTTTGTGACACATCATTGATTTGCCCATGGACCCATGGCATGGCTGACCAACGCATCCAGCTCAATCTATGCAGCGGAGGTTTCGGAGGTTGGTCATTCGGACAGAATTTCCTTGAAACCTTGGGATTCCCAGAATTTCGCCAGGTCGGAATTGATGCGGATCTCCATGCATGTGTCATGCACGCACTCACACATGATACCATACTCACGGATGCTTCGAACATGCCATATGATTTCCTGATGCACACATCCGAGGATATCACCATACATGCACAGTTGGAAGAAACACATTGGAAGCAGCCCATCGTACTCATGAGACCAGACACCATGACAGGATCCTTCCCTTGCAAAAGCTGGAGCTCTGCCAGCTGGCAACGTGGCCTCAACGATCCAAATGGCCACACATTGATCGAGGGACTCATGCATGCAAGAATCACCAGACCACGACTCCTAGTCTTGGAAAACGTCATGGCCATTGAGAAGCATCCGCACTATCCAATCGTTTTGCAGTTGATTCACCACGCAGGGTATCGAGTGCTCAAGACCCAAATTGTCAATGCCAGTGACAGGCTACCAGTGAAGCGCACTCGATGGTTGGCATTGCTGCAGAGATACGAAGAAACGCCAACCACACTTCCCTGGGAACATTGGGCACCAAACCATTCCACACCGTTGACATGGGACATTTTGGAACCCACTCCTGAGGCAAGGCTCAAGAAATTGCAAGTACCATCAGAGGTCCTTGAGCAGTACTTGGAACCCAAGTACCTTCCCAAACATGTTGATGAAGCGGAACGCAGAGATCCGCTTCTCTACCGACTGCCCAAGCTCACCAAGAAGTTGCCCACCATTCTTTCCATGTATACACAACAGCATTGCCTCCCTGAGGAGCTACTGGAAGAGAAAGGACTGTTGGGACACTTTGTCAAAGAGAAGAACATCATTAGATGGTTCAAGCCCACCGAAATTGCGTACATGCATTGTTTGCCAGACTGCCTTGTTCTTCCCTTTCCACCTGAAGCCATCTATCAACATTTGGGAAATTGCATTGTGCCACACCACGCTGTGCTGATGTTGGTAAACATGCATTCATTTGTGCATCCAGATGAGTCCTTCCCCAAACTTGCCGAATGCATTCAAAAGCTGGAGGAGACACGTTTTCGAGCATCCCAACACCAGGTCATCAGCGATGAACTCGCCATCTACATGGGAACAAAGCTGGACTGTGAGCAACAGAGACGATCATTCCAACTGCTCATGACCGCATTTGATTGGCATGGTGATTATCAACCAAGGTTTCCTGAAACCTCTTTCTTCCACCCACTGAAGGGCAAATGCAGTTTCGACAGCTTGGAACCTGACCCACACATGCAAATCCCGCGAACATTGCCCTTCACTATCGATCAGATGGCTGCCCAACAACAACAAATTGATGATGCTGCCATGAGCCCAGACCGCATTCACACCACGTTCATTGATTCGGTTGACCAGTCCCAACATGCTTCAGATGAGGAAATGTTGGATACAAGTTCCAACACTGATGAATGGGAACCCATGCTCATCACCAACAATCGTTTCGTGCCTGTTCAGATCCAAACACATCGCAACCAGGGTACGGAGATACAAGTTCATGACGCAGTTCAGTGGGGTCTTTTGCTCTCACTTTGGGATTTTCAGATCCAGCCATGTCAAGGACCCACAAATTTGATAGGTCAGGTCACCAATACCCTCTTCATGCATGATTGCGTCCATGAAAGCACACTTGTGCCACAGCTAAAATCCGATGTTGAACTGATTCCGAGCACCTATGATGACCGTGTCTTGCTCCTTGCATCCACTGATGAACACACATTTGTCATCGCAGTTGACAAAGGTACTACATGGCAGGCGGTCCAGACACAATATCCGGAGATAGCCTCATGCTGTTTTGATGAAGCAGGACCCCTCCGACCCGACGACGCTTTCTATGGATCGAAGAGACTCTTCTCCAAGGGCAACTCTGTAGAGCTACCAATATGGATTGAAGGTTTTCAGATGGCCATTCGCAAAGTTCACTACCACATACAGCTGTCAGAGAATCAACTGTTGGTAGAGTTCACAGGCACCACTGATCAATTGGCTGCGGTTTTGATGTTGTGGCAATTGGCATTTCATACTGATTGGCAACACAAACATGGAGTCACAACACGCCTACGCTCAGTTGATCCAAATACATGCCAGATGATTTTTCGACCACAGCACACCAAGTTCAATACACCTTTGCACATGATTCAGAACGTTCTGCACATTCGCCTTTTCCAGACAGCCATCATGACTATGACAGGCACATCACCCCAACATGTGCTGAGATTCAAATTGAACACCAGATGCATTGCCCAAGTGCCAGTGGATGACCACATGTCTTTCGGACAGGTTCATGCCATTTTGGAACATTGCTTCCATGCACAACAGCCTGGATGTTCACCCCGCATGATTTGCTTTGGCAAACGGCTGGAGCACATGTTGCAGGTCTGTGACATCAAGAAGCCAACAGGATACAACAAATCTGAATTGAACATCCATTTTGTGTATCCCCTTCGAGGAGGAGGCCCAGCGGACGGAAACCGTAGGGAGCATACGCAGGCAGTGAGAGCATCCGTAGCCACCATGCTTTTGTCCAACGGATTGCATTTAGATAAGGTTCCCATGGCCACACAGACATTGATCAAGCAGTATGGGCTGCCACAGCTTCAAGACGTCGCATACAACCACGGACAGGATGACACCAAAGTTGAACAATTCCGCAGAATGTGCTCAAATGCAGACATCGTTTTTCCAAACCAGACCAATGAGCAAATCAAACATGCCAAGTTTGCTCAACAGACACACGACCGATCCATGAAACAGGCCAAGAACATCGATGTGACCAAATATCAATTGCAACAAGGATTTTTCCTTAACGCAGACAAGAGTGCGGCCAGCATTCACACACAATTCTCGCCACACAAGCCAGGTGTCACCATGCTGTCTCCGAAGGAGGCAACGACTTGGATCCATCAACCTATGTCTCTCAGCCCAGACGAAGTGGCCATTTTTGTCGTTGGAGAGGCAAAGTTGACCCAACATCCAAAAGCGCAACGCCTTGTTGCTCCTGCCTTCAACAGTTCCGGACATCGAGTTTTGTTGGGGGGTGTGTTGATTCAACTTGGTGAGAAATCCATCCAACACATTGGGGATCTAGACGAAGATGCAAAACTGGAATCCCGAGAAACACAGATTTGCTCAGTTACCCTTTGGCAGACCGATTTCACTCCGAGCGAGTGGCAACAATGCTATACATCACCAGTTCGATTCGCCAAGCAACTGCTTGCTCAAGATCGCATGGAACATGCAATTCGAAATCCCTTCGGACGAGCATTTCGAAAAGGATCGCAACCATGTCAACCCAAAGATGCCACCAGCGTTCAGTTCCACACTGAAATCTGGGTCCAAGACCTGAAACAGCTGCTCCGCCTGAGCGGCTGGAACAAGGTCTTCCTCACGCCCAAGGATCATGATGGAAGACCAAGTAGCTTTTGGAAGCCAGTTTGGACAGATGTTCCAAAATCTACCCTGGAAGCCAAGACAGCCTCCCTCGCAGGCATGGCCGGCTATATCCGAGGAAACCGGATGTGTGGGGTGCGAGTTGAACTTACCAACTTTGCAGCTTGCTGGACCGCATTGAAGCCAGAACAGCCAGTCCCACAACTACACAAAGCTGCCCATGTCTGGAAAGTCCAACCTTTCCCATGGGGAATGGACAAGGACATCATCCAGGAATGGTTGGACAAGAACTCCTGGAAGGCATCACCACTGAAGTCCATCGGTGCACGGGCATGGCTCATCTCATCGGATGAGCAGCCGCCACCGGGCATTCTCAGATTCAATGAGCATCCTCTTTTGGTCACAGAAACCCAGTCGAGATCCAAGGATGCCCAGATTGGTTTAGTTGCCGGACCACGCAGTCGAGATGGACCCGGCTCCAGCAGCAACGAAGCCCCACCAAATGCTTTTCGCTTGGGTGACCCACATATGGATCCATGGGCGAAGCCCGCCAATGCCACTCCAGTCACTCAGGGAGCATCCTCACAGAGGTTTGACCACCAAGAGCAACGCATTGACACTTTGGAAAAGTCATTGCGACAGATCCAAGAACAGTGCCAACAACAGTCGGCTGACACCAACACCAGATTTGCTGCACTGGACCAAAACCTCCAACAGCATGCGCAGCAAACACAGAATGCATTTCAGACCTTGCGTCAGGATTTCAAGAACACTCTGCATCAAGCTCTCAGTCAGCAAGATCAGCGATATGCCACCACCATGGATGAAATCAAGCAACTGCTGCTCAGGGCCGAGAAGAGGAAACAGCCGGACTCGGACTCCGAGGATCTGGGCTGACCAAGAAGCCATAGCAAATAATTCATTGTCATCGGAGCGACAATGGTTTTCGCATTGTTTTTGCACCATGGACCATGCATCATTGACAGCACCTTGTTCCAGTGATCGTTGCCATATTGGCTTTTTGCTCTTTCAGGTTTTTGATGAAGACTATGCAGTGATACCGTGCACTCATGGCACCATGTGGACACTCCTATGCGGCTTTCAGGAGTGCCCTGAGGACATCGACATCAATAGTTTTGCCTACCATGTTGATACTAGCGCCCATTGTATTCCTTTCGAGGCTATCCAATTTATTTAGTTTACTTGGCGCCATGTTCCTTTTGAGATGGGATATCCTCACAGACAGTGATTGGGACACTCACCAGAGTGATAGCACTGAAACCACTTGCCATTGTGATAGATGCCGTTCACTTTTGTCCATCAAGCACTTTCAACCCTCTTTTGTCATAGTGGTGCTGCATTCATCGTCATGTAGGTCCAAGGATCTCAACAGTTACCATCCAGTCCTATGCGGCATTCGGGACTTGTACAGACCATTGAGTAGCGCACTTGTCACCGTCACAGGTATAGCAGCTCTATCTTGTCACGTGCCACTGGATCTTTCACGCTTGACACTTCGCACGAATTGTACAGATATCATTCATGCCACAATGTCACTTTTTGCCAGGTTGCCTCGTCATCAGAACAGGCCGCCTTTCTTTTATGCTGGTGTTCGAATAGGTGAAGCCAAACATCCCGGCCCGGACAGTCATCACTTCAAGCTGGGACTCATCAACCCCACCGCCATATTGAATAAGTTCGAAGACATGCTGGACTTAAAGTGTCATGCCTATGCAGTCAGTGAAACCAGTGCCATCAAAATGGTTCAGCATAACATGGGTCAGCAAATATATGAAGCCGGTTATCGTACCGTATGGAGTCCACCTGTCCAGGCTCACCATCAGGTAAACAACATGGAAACCACTCAGAGAGGTCAGGCGTCTGGCACCTCCATTCATTCAATCCACCCATTGAGACCACCCAGGGTTGAAGTTCTCGCAGACTACGATGCAACCCGACTCACCAGTGCCATCCATCAAACAGGAAGATGGAGTATCCTCATTGTCACGGTATATGGTTATCCCACCAGCCATCCGAACTCCGCGGAACGAACCAACAAGTTGTTGACACGGGCTGCAGCTATTGCTGCAGAGGTAGCGTTACCCACCATTATATGTGGTGATTTCAACGTACCTGCAGACGACATGCCCCTCACAGAGGCACTCCTAGATTTGGGATACCTTGACCTTCGCAGGTGGTACCGACAAGTTCACCAGCATGATATGCCTCCCACTTGTCGGGGTGTCACATGGCCTGATCAGGCTTTTATACATAAACACCTTCTCCCGCATCTACAAGCAGTAACGGTTGAGGATACACATGTCTTCCATGATCACAAACCCATCCTGTTGGACTTCCATTTGCCGGGGGAGGGGCCCTTTGTTCAATCATGGACATTGCCTGCGTCATGGCTGCCCTTTGAGCCCAGTGCCACTATGATGGAGGCCAGTTTTGCAGCCAAGTGGAAAGCATCGGACGCACCCACCACGTTGACAGAGGCTTTGCGCACGTGGACTCAAGCGTGCGAGCACTCAGTGCAGACCACTGTTCAGAAGCAGCACAATGCAGACCCAGTAGCACATCCACAAGCTCGACTGCCCAAGCGATGCATTGGTCGCACTGGGGCCAGGACACTCACCAAGAAGCCCATTGTTCCAGGCATCCGCCGAGCTTGTCAGGGGCAGTACAACCCACCCCTCGAGACATCAGGAATACGATACCGACAACAGGTCAAACAGCTTCGTAGATTGCAAAGCTTCCATCATAGATATGCCAAGTTACAATATGTGACATGGACGGATCACCAGAATCAACAACTTGCACAGGAATGGGAAGCGATTGTGCAGGCCCAGGGATTTCCCCCCACATTCCCGAGATGGTGCTTGAACCACATCGACATTGGTTTCTTTCCCTTGGACTTCCCAGATGAAAACTTTCTCCAACATTTGGTTGATATCATTCGCCACCATTGTGACATGCAAGGAGCAGCAGACCGTACTCTTCGTTTGCAACAAGCCAAGCTCCAGAAGAAGGTAGATTTCACCACCGGACATCTAAAGAAAATCCAAAGGGCCATCAAGGGTCCGGGCTTCCCCAACCTAGGCAAAATCACCATGCAACAATGTACCACGTATCGTCTCCTCACACAGGGATATGGAATTGCCAGTCTCGTTTTGTCAGATGTCTCATGGATTCAACCCAACTTGTATGCCACTTGTGCCACCCAGGAGGTTTGGATTTTAGATGTTCAGGACACAGAGATCACGGTTATGCTCATAGAAGCGGACCTGCCTTTGCCGGTTCATGGAGAACTCACCATGCAGACATACACACAAGACCCACAATGCATAGCATCCCACTTGAATGCCTTTTGGAACAAATTTTGGCAGCGAGATGTGCCCACTGACCATCACATCTTGCCAGAACATCTGGGACAGCTCACGGCCGATGAAGCAGTCCCCTTGAACATCGAGCTGGATAACCCTCAGGCGCTAACCCTGGCCATTCAGTCCACCAGGAGTGCCACCGCTCGTGGAATAGATGGATGGTTTGCCGATGAACTTAAGACATTGCCACAAACCATTGTCAACAAATTGAGTGACATTTTCTCCACTTGGAGCCACACAGGATGGGCCACTGAAGACATGGTCCTTATCACCATCCCCGTGTCCAAGAAGTATGATGCAGACCACCCAGCCCACACACGGCCCATCACGTTGATGAACCTGCTCTAAAGAGTTTGGAGTAAGATGATCACCAAGCAGATAGTGCACCAACTCACGACTAGACTCCCAGGTGGTATCATAGGCTTCTTGCCTAACCGCTCCTTGCAACGAACCTTGATAGGTATCCAACACGACTACGAGATGAGCATGGCCCACACCGGGGCACCACACTGGGTGGGCATAACATTGGATATCGTAAAATGCTTCAATGCCATACCCAGACATGAAGCCTTTTGGTGCCTTCGTATCTTAGGGATTCCAGAGTGGCTTTGTGAAGTGTGGTACCGTTCCCTGAGGAACACCACTCGATTCTGGTTAATAGATAGGTCATACTACCCTTGTGGCAACACGACCGCCGGAGCCCCGGAAGGAGATCCCTTCAGCATCGTGGTTTGCCTTGCAGTCACCGCTTTGTGGTTCAACCAACTTGACCTTACCCACACAGTTCCTTTGGCATTCGCAGATAACCTCTCCTGGAGATCCACCGACATAGCAGCTTGCGTTGCCACTTTGGTCACCACCAAACAATTTCTGGACCGCATGTCACTCACCATTGATTTTGCCAAGACATGGGCGTGGTCCACCAGCCCCCTGCCCAAAACCCAATGGACTAACAGGATCCGAGCTGTTCTGCCGCGCATCGACATCAGACTCGTCAGCAATGCTCGGGAGCTCGGGTATACACTCCATTATAACCGACTTCAAAGCCGCCACACCCAACGGGAACGGCATGAGCAGGCACTAAACAGACTCCATCGACTGAAAAGACAGCATGCGCCACTTGATGTCAAGGCCCGCCTGGCCCACTTTGCTTTGCAGAAAGCTCTTCATGCCACGGAGTGCTATGTTGTCGGGGTCAGTTGGCTCCAACAGCTTCGCAGTAAGATAGCTGCTGCCATGACAAGAGGTCGCAAGACCACTAATCCTCACACAGCATGCATGCTGCTCAGTCGGTACTCCATAGACCCAGAACTCTACGTCCTTGTTCACACTTTGAGAGGCATCCGCGCCTTCCTGTGGAATGCGCCCATGGACATCAGACAGACTTTTCTCAAACATGCGGCCAGGCACAGATGCAGACACCATGAAGTGCATGGGCCCATGGGTGCTTTGGCCTACAATTTGGCCAAAATCGGCTGGACAATCAACAAGCACGGAGTTATGTCCACTGATGGCCCAGTAGAACTCAACTTGCTCCAAACCGATTGGGCTCGTATTCGTCAGTTTTTGGACCTGTCTTGGATGAAACATGCCTTCCAAACGGCTGTCGATCGGCCCGGCTGGCGATCCATGCCAGCCATAAATGTGTATGCCACCAGAGCTGTAGTGGCCAAGCTACCAGATCATATGCAACTAGTAGCTGCCTTTTCACTCACGGGGGCCTACATGATGGCCCAGCAGACACGCCATTTCACAGACTCTGAAGGCCAATGCGATTTCTGCCATCAACCGGATAACATTGAACATAGGCTGCTGGATTGCCCCGAGTTCCAGCATGTTCGCTCCGAGCATGCGGATATAGTTCAGTGGTTGCGAGAACATGACCCTTGCCACCAGCAGCTGCCATTTGTACCTTTGCCAGTTGATTGGGAATGTGATTTTTGGCTTCAGCACCAGCTTCCTCTACCCGACTTGGTGGAGGAGGTCCTACATGCCATTGCTGAGGACTCCGACATTGAACGCATCTTCTACTCGGATGGAAGCTGTTTGTCACCGCATGATCCCTTGACACGCATTGCTGGTTTTGCTGTAGTGTGGCATCCACCACTCACTGACACACAGCGTAGACATATTGCACGGACACATCTCACATCACACACACTTCCTGACACCTTTCAGGTACTTGCCACAGGACCATGTGTAGGTCGCCAAACGATTGGAAGAGCCGAACTGCAGGCCATCATAGCCATTTCGCAGCTGGAACTTCGAGCATGTGTGCACACGGACAGCCAGTATGCCATCTCGGCCCTGGGACGCTTGGGACATATCTGTGACATTGCCCAGGCACAGTCCTGGAACAACTTTGATGATTTGCTTTCTCTGTGGCATTCTTTGCAGCGGGGATCTTTGAGATTGTGCAAGTTTCAGGCTCATGGATGGGACACCGTCCAGGAGGACGTGTTAGATAACTTTCATCGCATGGGGAACGAACAAGCTGACATGGCAGCGAAGTTGGCTGCCAAACAGGCCGCCAAATATAGGTTTCAACAACTACACCCACCGGACACTGAAGACTTTGCCGCCATGATGGAACAGCAACTGCTGTACAGGTACCATCTCCATGATGAACGATCCCGGCGCACACGCAATTTGCTGCCGGTTCAACTGGATGGACATACTTCCGTAGATGCACAGAGGGCTACACTTCGTCAGTGGCAGGTGTCCACAACCCAGGACATCATATGGCCAGAAGACATGTCTGCAGTCTTTGCAGCTTGTCTTTGGGGGACAGGCTATGCAATGGAACTCTGGAACTGGTGGCAACTGCTTCAGTGGCCAACGGAACCCGAGGAGAACAACCCAGGAATCTCCTGGTATGAAATGATGATCAATTTCATTCTCTGCACCGGCAAGTACGTGGTGATCAATGGGGCCACGCCTCCTGCCCCATTTCAACCACGACGCTGCCATCCAGAGGATGATGATGTGCCCTGCTCTGCTATGATAGCTGCATTTCAGAAAGCCGTCAGTCAACTACACCGACTGGCCGGGAGGGCATTGCCGTCCACCAGGAGACGACATTGTAAGAGCACCCAAATTTTGGGGCTGGCTCATCAGAAGGCGGGGTTCGCCTGCAGACCACAGCTGCCTCTGCAGGACCAGACCATTCGGCTGATCACAGACCATTTCTGTACATTGCCATATGGACAGATGCCACAGGCCATTCGACCCATCGGCCAACCCATCATACAAGTCCCGGAACAGCTGCAGGACACTGATGATCAGGCGACCCTATGGGCTTCACGAAGACAACGATTTCACCAGTTTCGGGTGTGTCCCGATCGAGCCTAGTCATAGTTTAGTCTAGTCAGTTTCATTTGTTAGGCTGTCACGCTCTGCCAAGGTGCGGGGGCGTCGCAGCAGGAGCAGACTCGCTGCGCAACCAAGACCGATACCATCATTAACCATTAACCATTACGATCCATCATCATCACCATCATAATTACTACCATTAACCGCCATCATCAGCTCCCATTCTCTTCACGAGCGCACCACTTCGCTCCGAGGAACCCTTCTACGTGGGCCAGCTGAGGAAATTCGACGTTGATCGAAGTGCTGGTTCTATCGCCTGCAAAGAGGAGCTGGGGGGGCGGTGGAGATGGCTGAGGTTTCTTAGGGGTTAATGAATGGTTGACTAGCTGGTGATTCTCAGGGAGCGATTTGGAGCCAGGGGTATCCCGTTCAATCCCTTTAAAGGGGGAGCTAAAGAGCTACACAAATTGGTGAAACCAGATGGTAGTTGATTTACGATGAATGGATAGGATGAGGCTATGGTGTGTAAGGGATATGGTCAATGGTGGTTGATTAGGTGGTTAATTGATGGTGGTTGATCGTGGTTGTTAAAGGTTGTTTTCAATTACTGGTTGATGGTGGTGAATAATCTAATTCCATCAATGAATTCCAGCAATAATTTGTTTTAGACTGGAATTAAATATTAGAAATTGATTAGGAATGGAATTCCAGTCGAATGAGTCAAGAATCACGGTGTTTTTGATTGAATTTGATGGACTCCAACAGCTGATCGACTGGAATTGAGACGGAAAAATCCGGTGAGTGTTCATGAACCTACTATGAAGCTATTATCAACCCATTTGTTAACCTATGACTAGCCTAACCAGTTATTGAACTATTGTTAACTAGAATCTGGTTATCGATCTATGATTTCGAGTTGATTCCATCAGATACTCTGCCCAGCGATCTGAACAGCTTTCGATCTCGTGCCCCCCCAAACCCATGCTTTCCTAGTAAAATGATCATTTTCTGATGGGTTGATGGTTTCCCGATTTTGGCACATACCTATGTGGTATGGCGTATGGCTGTAGCAACAACCATATGATTGAACTCAACCAAGGTTCAACATTTTCCATTGTTTTTTTTACATTTGGGCAAACCCGCACAGTAGTTCCACCACGAAGTGTGATGACTCCTTGAGATGATGATGATGATGATGATGATGATGATGATGATAGTGGTGATGACAATGCGACGTTCTTGCCGCGGGGGAGGTCTACAATGTGTGCGGCCAAGAGGTCTACGCTCACAAGTCTGTTTCATGGCGGCAGTGGGTCAATACTGTGCCAGCGTTGGCTTCAGGGTTGAGCGATGCGCCCGTTCGACCTGGTTGATGGACACATGACCAGTGACCATGTTCAGGTCATTCGGAGCTTCTGTGTTTGAAGTAGCATCGTGTTTAGTTAGTTTCAAGTAATTATTGTATTGAATTTGTGAATAGTGCTGAACAAAATTCGGCTTTCACCAGTTAAGAGTAATTGCCATTCAAACAAGTATAGCAATGAATTCAATCTGGTTTACACTAGTAATTGAGGGTCATTTGTTCTTGTTTTGGCTCATTTGATTTCGATTGACTAATGGGATCAGTGTATTTTTGGCCAGTCGGTGACTATGCAGTGATGCAGACATGAACAGAATACGAGCTTGAAATGTGAGGGCCTTCACACCATCCCAACATCTCTGAGGTGTTGGAGCAGAGACAAATGGGTGTGGGCGACACCATCGTGTTTTTGGTGCACTGGAATGCCCGCGGCCAACCGCAGTGCTCCCTTGAGTCCTTGAGACTTCATAGCAAGGCAGGGACACACCGGGCACCAAGGGGTGTGGAGGGGAGTGATGACTCGCTTGGGCGGCCGAGCTCAGGCAATCCATTGATCCCACCTGGCCGTTTCTCAGCCATCGTTCAGCAGAATTCACCAACACCATGGATGGTTCACCATCCAACAGAACCATTCAGACCTAGAACCACCATAGGTAGCCACCATTAAAGCACCATAGGTAGCCCCGGTTCACCACGGGTTCACCATGGGCTCACCACGGGTTCACCACGGATTCACCACCACCAGAACGGTTGCAACGCACCGGGCCAGGTCACTGGTAGCTATGCCTTGAAGGGCCAGGTGAAGGTCACCGATCCCGAGCGACTGGGCGAAGCCATGGTGAAGCCATGGGGGCACGGCGAAGGTAGGTGACATGAAACCATGTTTTTATAGGTGCAAGGTGGCCATGGGTCAAGCAGTTGACCTGCAATAATGGGGGATTAGTTCACCAACAAAGTGACATGAAGTCATGAAGCTATGTTTTTTAAGGGCTAAGCTTGAGAACACTTGCATTTTTTTGCTTATTTTACTATTTTTCTATATACCAGTGTTTTTATAGGTGCAAGGTAAGTTTACGCGCAATTCCCACCCTTTGCCCGGAAACTTGAACATTGTACCACAGTAGAACACTCAGCAACTTGGAGAAATTACGAAAACGCTGGCTATACGCAGCGATTTGTGCTTTAGGACTTTGTGGTTTACAGTTTATGGTTTTAGGGTTTAGGGTTTAAGTTTTTAGGGTTTTAGGGTTTAGGGTTTTAGGGTTTGAGGTTTAGGGGTTTACAGTTTTGTGGTTGAGAAGCAAAAAACAGCGGGCCTGCGCAGGAATTTGAGGGTCCAGTATGACAAGCGATTGTGCACTTGTAAGTTTCCGGGCAAAGGGTGGGAATTGGTCGTAAGTTTACAATGATGTTTTCTAGCAATGGGGGTGACATAAAGCAATTTTTTTTATGGGGATGAGTTCACAAAAATGCATTTTTTTGTTGCTTATTTGACCATTTTTTCTTCCAGTGATCACGAAAACAGCCTTTTGTTTGTTTGGCTTATTCTTACAATGAGTTTTTCTTCTAGCAGTTATATTCGCGGCTCCACATCTAGTTGTGGATGACCTGTTCGATAAGCGCAAAAAACGCAGGTGAACTAACCTAACCATACTGTGATGATGGCTTCCAGCTTGACACACGTGCAAAGCGACCAAGGAGCATCACTTGGTGATGGTCAATCATCGTAGTTGTTATTGCTGATTCATGTCCGTCAAGTATCCATGACAAGCACATGTACTGAGTTGATTGGTTAAACAATTCCGAATGTTGTTGCCAGTCACAAGCAACATTGCGCAACACCAACCAACAAGCAAAACAACAACCAACGACCAACCAAGCAGCTGCCAAAAACCAACAGCAGCGGATGTTAGCTGCTACCGCATTTTCACTAGCCGGGGCAGAGCTCTGCAATGTCATAATGTTAAACGGTGATTTGGAAGCTAGCTGGGGTGTATGATGGGTTGCAATTTCTGGTTGATGACGGTCAATTATGATTTATAGTGATGATGGGTACTGGTTGATATCGATGCACGGTGGTTGATAATCGTTCATTATTATGATCAATGGTTGATCAGGCTCAGTAATGGTTCATCGTGATCAAGAACAGATACTTGCAACAATAATCATCTGTAATTCATCAGTTTGAGTTTTTGCGGCTAGGAGAGTTTCATGGATTGCGGAGAAAGCAATCATGTACCCTTATTAATTAACCATAATCAGCAGATGTCCATGACCAATCATCACTAAGCACTGTCAATAACTATACTTATGGTAGCAATTGTCGTTCATCATCAGCGATCATTGACCATCATCACTCATCCTTGACCGTCCTTCTCCAGTATAAAACTAGTATTGTTGTTTGTTGAACAACATTGAGAGCTACTATTTCTGACCAACAAATTGGTCCAAGTGGCTGGTGTGCTTCTGATGTCATCCTGCAAGGAAAGGCTTCGTTTTTGTGGATTGCCCGGAGGCTGCGCCGGAGCGAAGGATAACCGTAATCACGACTGCGAAGTGGTGGAGAGGATTCTCCATTGACAAGTTTGAACCATCAATGGTGGGTCATGGTAGATGATGCTGTGCTCAATGAATTTGATGGTGATCAATAAATGATAGCTGTTGATAGTTACTGATTGTTTACAGTGCTTTATACTTATCATGTGTATTTATCAATGGTAGGTTTGACACCGAAAACACGTCCTGCTTACTACACCAGCAGATTACACAGACTCTACAGGATTTCAAAGGTTGATGGTTGGCAATGTATTGGACAGGTTAATGATGGTTGATTAATGACAGGAGTGGCACGTAGTGACCATAGATTGGGACTGGTTAGCAGTTGTTAGTACTGACTATCAACCAAATAGTGGCTAACTGTTACACAATTGCATAATTGATTTCAGAATTCCTCGAACTTTCTGGATTGTTCATGGATGCTCAATGTAACTGATTGCTAGTAGATGGATCAGTTGATGGATCAATAGGCTAATGAAGAATGATAAACACTGATGACGGTTGATTGCTTGCAATGGGACACAGCGGTGTACAGCGTTAGAAAGGAGTGGACCTGTTGATGTAGCTTTGCAGTTGGAGGAATGTTTCGGTTGGACAGTGCTGACTGAAAGACTCCCGCCCAAAGTGGTAGGTGAAAACATACCGAACAATGGCAGCTATTAGTGACACTAGTGGTCGGAAGCCATTAGCCATCGTAAATTGAGTCTATTGATTATTTCGAACAAAATAAACAACCGGTGAAGATCATCCAACAGTCTGCTGCTTGGGATGGACCCATGGCGAACTTAGATAGCGGGCCATCCCCACAGAACCATCATGGGGAATTGTTGCTCTGCGGGTAGTTCCTTTGTCACTGGAAGCTTCAGGTTCCGTGACTTTTTACGATTCGTGATGCAAGAAATCAATAGCATCATAATAATCTAATTGCATCACAAATAAACATAATGATATTATTAATACGCATCAATTGTTCATAATGATGTTGATCATGATTAATATTAATAATGTCTATCAATGAACAACATCATAAACAATAATAAGAATCAACAATTTATTCATTCAAAGGCATAGATAATAGCTAAAGAGCAAGGCACGGAGAAAAACAACATCAAAGAACTGGTAAACGGGTTAGGTATCTACTATCAACCATTGTCAAGTATGGCTTTGTCAAAGAATGGTGTACCCCCAAGTTACTGGTGGTTTCAGTATTAATCATGGCAATTAATGGTAACCCAGGATTAATAAACCCCAGGTTCATTCACACCGCTCTGACAACGTCATCCCCGGCGTGCCGTGCGCTTCGTACGTTTTGGACCCAGCGCTTTGGGTCCTCATTCTTTAAAGTGCGCTATGATCATGCAGGTGATTTTTGTATGTTCCCAGGTTGGTTCACTTGCGCATATTTTGAAAATGACTAACCATCATAAACCATTACTAACCACTAGTTACTGAAAGATAGGTTATTTGGGATATGATTGATTTGCCATATAACCACTAAAAAAATACATTTTTAGCAAGGGATCTATAAGCCATTGAAAGTTGAAAGTTGAAAGATCTATAAGCCACCAAGGGGTGCTTCAACCACCAAGCAGCTTGGCAGTTGCAGAATCTTCGACCTCGTCGCCACTGTCGCGCAGGTCTACGAGTTCTTCGGTCGCGACGTTTATGTCCCGAAGGACCGTGCCGGGCACGCGGACGGTTTCGTGAGCCCCTTCATCTACAGGCTATGGGTCAATATTAACCAACCAACCAATGGTTAATGGTTAATAATAGGGTATAATAACTAACAATAATAGTGGATATAAGGGATATACCAGCTATATATGGCTATGGGTCAAGCAGTTAACCAATCAATAATTAGGGATAATAACCAACAATAATGAGGGAAAACAATGGTTAATGATAGGGGAACCAGGGGGACTAAGGGTTTTGACCCACAGCCTACAGAGCGGTATCCCCTGGTTGGATTCGCCGGCTTAGAACCCACCGAAGTATAGTATTATATCTATCTTCTATAATTCGTAGTTACCCTACTTATAACCCAAGTTTGCAAACTGGGGAGTAGCGCGGTGTACACTCTGGCAAACCAATATGGTTGCATGGAACAAATCCACCTTTTATGCTGGTTTTACGGATACAAAATGGCGATTTTTAGTTTCCAGATTAGTTTGCCAGAGGGTACCACTACTGTGGTTCAGTGAAAATCCAAAAAGTCCAAACAATCCCAACTATTGAAACAATCCCAACGAGTGATCTGTCACACTTATGGGCAGCTGTACATACCAGGTGAACATCTTGGAAGCATGACGAGGTTCGGCAGGGTTCTAGGCTATACCGGCGATGCTCCCTGGTTTGATTGGTCATCCATACATGGCCAGCAGAACCTTTTGATCAAGTTCAGAGATATTCTCTGCTAGTCAAAAAAGAACATATGCAGTGAAAACTCGTCAGAATGACGAACTGAATCATCACATATCATCACGTCACCATCACTCATTTGAATTATGAACACTACCCGGTTGGTGGTTTCAAACAATTTCTGTTTTCCCACATGTATTCCTACTCATGGTTGCTTGGTTTAGTTGCGCATATTTCTTCATGACGGGTGCTTCAACCACCAACTAGTCACGATCATTACTAGCATTATAGACCGTTATAAACCATTTCAAACCATTTTAAACATTGTCAACCATTATCAACCATCAAAAAACCATCACTAACCATTATACTGCAAACAATTTTTAACATCATGAACCGCTAGTGAACCAATAGTTCACCACGAATTATACGTATGTTACGAGGGGTGCCTCAACCACCAAGCAGATACCGATGGCCTTGGCGGCCGCCAGGGATCGGTCACGATGTCTGGATCCATCGGCGAAGTCTGGTGCGAAGATTGGTGAAGATGGGATGGTTCAGTGTGAATTCATGGTAAATGAGGTTAATATTAACAACTAGCTAACTATCATTTAAGGGTTCAATTACCTGTGAATGAACCCTCTATAAACGTTTGAATTAGCCACGAATTAACAATTAGTGGTTGATTAAATCGTGAATTCATGGTTAATGAGGTCAATGGATTGTTAATTCGTGGCTAATTCAAACGTTTATAGCAGGTTCATTCACAGGTAATTGAAGCGTTAAATGATAGTGAGCTAGTTGTGAATGAACGGCAAAATTATAGTCAATTTCACGATTAACTTACTGATTCATAGGCAGGTGAATTTTGGCTAATAATGGAAATGAGGTGGAATTGACACCTAGTAGATTCTTCATTTCGCCAAGTACACATTGCATGTAAACAAGGGGTGGTCCTGTCAAACTGTTCCAAAAAACGATGCTCCTAGCAGGCATTTGCGGATACCCACATTTGTTAATGGGTCATTGTATGTCATTATGAACCACTATGAATGATCATGCGCCATGAATGATTGTCAGCCGTTTAGCATTACTAGTCATTCGTTATCAGCCAATATTCACCATTGTCAACAGTTAGCAGTCAAAATTGTCCATCATTAAGCAACACTAATGGTTATTGACCATATTGATCAGCAACAGTGATGCTCATTGACCCTTATTGACCATTAGCCAGCCATATTATACCGGTGGTCAGTGCCAGCCAAGCAATTAACCATTAACATTAGATGGCAATTAACCCATAGCTCATTAACCATAAGCCAGCCAATATTGATCAGCTTGTCAACCCTCATTATGCAATTGATCAACTCACCACACACGGCAGGACAAGGCAGCGAACTTACAGAACGGGCAGACCGTGGCCTTCAATGTGCGGCTGAATCGGTCGATGCTTGGAACTAGTCTCATTCAACGGTAGATTGTGGCCATCACTACAAGGTGGGCCCTGTTCACCAGCGGCCCTAGCCGTTGGATTAGAGCTAGGGTAACTACCAGGCAAATGGTAGACATAACTATATATTCTAGATATATCTATAGTCAAATGGCCTTATAAAGCAAGTTAAAACTCGGGGGGACCACCTTGTCTGAGCCATGGTGGTGAGAACGGTTTGTCATGGTTAATGATGGGGTCAATAGCGAGTAGTATTGGTAAATGATGGTTGATATCCATGCTTTATCATGACTGATGACTGTCAATATCAATGGTTTATCTCGATGTCAATAGCGATGAAGACGTCAGAAGCCGTTCATTGATCGTTAGATGCCTGCAGTCAACGATGTTCAACAAGATGTCAGTAGTGGTCAGTCATGGTACGTTTTGATAATGATCAACAATATACTGATTTCACTGTTGAACGTGGGCTTTTAGCCAATTGGCTTAATGAAGATTGATTGATGGTTTGTCATTTTCGATGCAGGCTGGTTTTGAGGGATTAAGGGTTAACGGCCGATGATTATGGTTAGGTAGATTTTATAGCTGTTGATGATGGTTAAGTGGAGTTACGATTTGATAGAGGCCGATTGTAAGGGTCAATGGTATGCTGGCGGTCAATAGTGATTTCTAATAGTTGATAGCTTATAATCATTGAACGGGGCCAATATGGGCTAAGTATGGGTGTTATGTTGTACTTACCAGTAAGATGTAAAATACAGTGGCTGAGAATACTCCACGAGCGCAATCAAGTATAAGGGAATCATATCAGGACAGATGATTTTTTTTGGTAGCGAGTAGTTTCATGGACAATAGTTGGTCATTGAATGTGCATAGGGGCTACTGTAATGAATATCCAAGTGTAGAGATGGTAAATCTCTGTCACTCAGGAGTGAGGTGTTTTCCAATCACCTTATGAAACAATGATTCATTCATGGTTGATAGTAGTGTCCCAATGAGGAAGCTCATCCCAAAAGCAAACGATTATCTTCATCAGGGAGGCTGGATTTGTTCGTTTCGGAGGGAAGTCTTCTTCAGATGGCTAGGTGCTAGGGATGCTACCTGTGTATCCCACCGAATCAAGAGATGCCTGGAGAGCCAAGTTCCATAGGTGTCGCCTGTCTGCATCTCAGCAGAGTCGTCTCCGCATAGCAGCGGTCAAAATCAGCACTAAATACCACTCTTTCGATGATGGAGTTCAAGGTGGAGGATGTGGACAAGAGCGGCCTGTTCCACAGCCAGACAAATATGATGCACAGAAAGGTCACCGGCAGTGCCGCGTTGACACCTGAAACTCTGCATTCTGAGGCAGGCATTGGGTGAACCAAATTTCCGAAGGAAATTTGTGTGCCAAAGGCACCAGCGCCAGCTGTTGGTGACATATTTACTAGATCTTGTGACAGATTCTTGGAGGAAAAACATGCTCCCTGCTTGGCCTCTCTGGTTGCACTGCGCTTTCTTTCAAGGATGTTGAGCCCAGTTTCCCTACTGCAGTCGCTCAGAGCCGCTCATCACTAAGGCTTTGTTCAGGGCCTGAGCATTTCCTGCCGACTGGGAAGAAATCTTTTGCTGGCTAGGTTTCGACCATCCTTAACCATCATTGGCTAATCATTGATTAGCAGATTTAAGTTTCGACCATTCTTAATCATTGGTTAATCATTGATTGAGCAGATCATTGGTTTCGACCATCCTTGAGCATCATTGGCCATAGACCATCATAAGTATCAACACCATCTTCATCAAACCATCATTATCAACCATAAACCAGCAGTGTTAACCCCCAACCAATGGCTACTCATCAACCCTCATTAACCACTTTATGGATCGGCTGCGGTCGTCCACCATTTGGCCCAGGAACCAGCCAAATGCTGAAGACTTGCAGCCATGTGGACGGACAGAAGTTGGTGCTGTGTGGCACAGAACCGGGGCTACTGGTCAACTAGATATGGTGGTTTCTCAAGCCAGAGGAGACCCCAAGGATGGATGGGTTACTTTAACAAATCATTACTATTGGATGATTTGGGGGTCCCCTGTGTTGAGAAACACCCATATCAACCGGTTGGTGGTTTTCAACATTCTTTATTTTCCCTAGTTAGATTCTTTGGAAGATAACGGTAAAATGATTATTCTTCTTGGGGAAGATAAGAATCTAGTCGACGAGCTTGGTGATTATAAACTAGATTCTTGGGCAAGATTAATAACTCGTTGATAGCTATGGTTGAAAACCAATCATGGTGATGGTCGAAGGATTGATTATGATTCAGGTTTGGTAAATGATATATACTGATATACTGAGATAGCATGTTAAACATGGTAGTGTTTGTGTGAGTGATTTACATTCAGGTCATTGTGGGTGAAGAATGTTGACATAACAGGTTAACAATGATCAAGGTGGGTGTGTCCATAACTGGTGTAGCCCATAGCTGGTTGGCCCCATAGCTGGTTGGCCCCATAGCTGGTTGGGAAGACAAGCTATGGGGATGGGCCGGGGGGTAGCACCGGCTATGGATAACCTGAAGTGGGTCATACTCTTGGGCAAGTTCACCTGGTTGCGTGGAAAATCCACCATAGAAAGAGCTGGTCGACCGATCAGAACTGCTGATTTGTAGCTAGTTAATATGCTAGAGAGTATTCTCTTCAACCAATCATTGACCCAATGCCAGTGTTTGGCAGCCGCTGCTGAGCTTGAGACTTGCTCAGGGTTTATATAGCAGATATCCAGCATAATCTGGTGGGTGGCTTCAGTTTCAAGCATTTGTCTTCAAGCAGAAGAAGTAGCCAATTATGAGGACAGCCTATCCTGGATAGATTTCTGATAGCTTTTGCAATGCTGGTGGAACCGAGGGTTCCGCCAATGACCAGTCCGAACTGTAAACGTACGCAGGTTGATTGCTGGTTTTCCGTTGTTCCTCGGGGCCATCCAGTCACTAGGGGAGTGAGCACGCGATCCCCGCAGCGGTCGTTGCTATCATTGATGGTAGTTGACTAGCTCTGCAATGACCTGATATCAGTTGTTAAGATCAGCTTATTAGAGAATTTATCTTCGCTTTTGGTAGTTCATTTTCTGCTAATGTTATTTATACAAATGATGAAGAATTAAGATTTGATATCTGCTACTTGATAGCTCCTTGCCCAATGAGGGCCAACTGGCCTCACCATCAACCTGCAACCATCAGCAGGATCATTTCTTGGGGTCATGCTGACTCTAAATCATCAAGTGTAAGCCCAAGTGAGACACCACATCGGACCATGGTGATTTGTACACAAATATTTGTATACAATAATGGTAGATCCAGCACATAATAAACCACCATGAGTTTATCCATAGCCGGTGATTTACCGTCAAAGAGCTTGGATGGTTTGATGAAGAGCTGGACCATTCAGGTTTCCGAGAACCAACCCACCACAAGCCAAATAAATGCCTCCCGGGCCCCTCTGCCCCACAACCATTCTTCAGACCCAATATCAACCTATGGTGGCTTCCCAAAATGGGGTACCCCCAAATCATCCATTACTAACGATTCATAAGTAATTAAGTCCCCAAATCATCCATCGTTTACCATTCAAAAGTAATAAACCACCATAAACCACCCATTTTTGGGGTCCCTCATGGCTTGAGAACCCCCCATATATCAACCATTCAATGTCGACATCTCCGCTCAGGCGATGAGTCCATGCAGTTGCTCCCAGGTGATTTGTCGGCGTCCAGCCGCTGGGCCGCATCATCTGGCCTGTGAATCATGAATCATCATCATCATCATCATCATCATCATTCTGGCCTGTGAATCATGAATCATCATCATCATCATCATCATCATCATCATCATCATCATCATCATCATCATCGTCGTCATCGTCATCATCATTGTCATTATCATCATCACTAGTTCCTCGAGTGTTGGTTATTATCCCCTATAGTTAGCGATCAATCATCCGTTTACCAATGACTACTTTGCATCACACAAGTTGTGTTTGTTTGGTTATTTGGATACCTATTAATGGTGTTTATTCACCCATGGTTTACCATGGATTATGCATGATGCAACAAACATCATCAACCACTACTCTTCATCATCAATACCCCAGATTGCTCATCATCAACCACTATTGCTTAATCAGATTACTCTTCATCAACATTAGAAGATTTAGAAGCTATTGCTTCATCATCAACCACTATTACTCATCATCATCAACCACCGTTGCTTCATCAGATTACTCTTCATCAATATTAATGTCTACCCAGGATCAATAAATCCCTGGTTGATGATAACCACTCCAATTAATCAACCTCAAGTATCAATCCTGGGTCAACATTCCGCCTCAATTCAGCTCATCAACCAGGTCAGTTTGCTAGAGAGTAACCATTGAAAATCCACCATTTTTATAGCTACAACTACCATTTTTATAGGTACAACCAGCATTTTTTGTTGGGAAAAAAGAGATCCATCAATCACGAGCCGCAGCTGGCTGCAGGTGAGGATCCCAGCATTCCACCGCCCTGGAGCATCGAGCGCAAGAGGCCGAACCTCTCCAGCACGGGCGAAGCTTGGTGACGGGCGGGCAACGAGGCAACGGTTGCGGGAGGGACGTTGTTCGCTACGTGCGCGGTTCGGTGATCCGCGGCAACGCGGGACATTCATGGTGAAGTGATGGTGAAATAATAGCTTATACAAGGTGTTTAATGGTTATAATAGTTCATAATAGTTGATGATTCATCAATGATTTCATGGAAATGGTTCGCAGTGGTTGACTAATGGTTATTCACTATTGCTGTGTATGTAGTGGTTAATTGTGGTTGATAATGGGATAATGGTTAAATAATGATAGTTAATAGTAATTCAACAGGGTTTAGGATACTCCCGAGCAAGCATATCAGTCAGTGTAAACCATAAACCATTTGATGAGATTACTTGCTTAGTGATCCAATAGATAGTTTGATGTATCATGCAAAAACCTGTGAACCCTGATTTAGAATCTTTGGGTTCATTTTGTTCAAATTAACCACAAACTACCATAAACAACCATGTCAATCATTTGCCATGTTCTTTATTTGGAATGACTTGGTTGACCATAAGCCATTCAGAACCATTAGGAAGTCACCATTATTCATCTTGATTGTAGCCATTACTTCAACTTCAAGACCATGTGTCACTCTGCATGGTTTGAGTCGTAACAACCTCGGCAATTTGAGACTACAACCAGAGCCATTGGGTACCCCCTGTGGCAGTGGCTCAAATCGCTGTACCCCTGGTTTCCCTATCATTAAGCATTGCTTTTCCACAGTTTTGTCGGTTCCTATCCTTCATTTTTGGCTGGTTAACATTGACCATAGCCATGTCACTCTCTATTTTCATTGTTTACACTTGTGAACAAACCTGGCTGCTGAACACCAACTGTTAATTCGACAGATTTTCCACCAGGTGATTTTGCTGGAAGAAAAACCAGCCGCAATTCTTAGCCCAGGGACTAACTCGGGCTGGAACATTCACTCCTACCAGTGAATTCTTCAACATCAATGGCTTGCCAGAGCGTTCCTGATTCCATCCGAACATAGCCAGGTGGTTCTCACTACCACAGCAGGCTATGAAGCAGCTGCCCCTACTGTAGACGAGTTTCTATATCCAAAACCCCCGTGGTGCTTTTGGCTCTTATATTGTCATCGAAAGAAAGGTAGATTTAATCAAGAGATGCACAATGCAAGCATGAACACCTTGGACCATTTAAAATTTGCGACCTTTCCCCGCGATATATCAACAATATTCACCCTCCGTACCCCTGGTGAACTAAAATCACCATAGAAAATCCACCACAAGGTCACTTTAGTTCAGCATCACTTTATTGGCTGAAATGTGGTGACTTTAGTTCATCATCCACCATTTTGGCTGAACTAAAGTGACCATCCACCATAGAATTTCAGCCAAAATGGTGGATGTTGAACCGTTCCACCGCCACGTCGTGAGTTCGTCCTACAGTTTGGATTTCATCAGCCAGGCATGACCAGGAACTGATTCCACCGGTTGACCTCATCAGTCCTAGATCTTGGCCGACGTGGGGAGATGGGGGGTCATGGAGATACTTCACCTTATCGGGTTACTTACTATGGTTGTAAACTGTAAGGTAGGGTTATCCGGTCACCAATGGTTGTGGTTACCTTCTAAGCATGGCTATTCATTGAAAGGGTTTCTATGATTGCAAGCTATCACCATGGATGTTGGCTTCACTACAGGGTTGATAACCATGCCTTCTCGCCCTCATCTGCCGGGGCCGGTTGTGGGGTGCCGCCATCCACGGTGCCGGGGTGGGCCACCGAGGAGATCCACAACGCCACCATCAAGACCTTCAACCTGGAGATGGGTTGGGGCTTCGTGTCCAGCGACGATCTCTTCAACAAATACGGCTGCAACCTGGCGATGCGAGCTGCGCTGGGGCGGGGAGCAGCCCTTGAAAGGCCCGAAGTGGAGCCGGGCCTCCACAGGAGGGCGTGGAACCTAATGGTGGTGAATGAGTGGGGAATTAGTTGAGGTTAGTGGTGAGTACCAGCTGTTGGTCAGTTGAGCTTGATGAATGGTTGAGTGGTGAATTGGCAATTGAATTATTCGGAATGATGAACTGTTGCTAAAGCATGTTCAGGCAATTATCAATTCCTAATGCTGATTAATGAACCGTCAATGATGAACAGTTAATCGTCAATGAATTAAGATGAAAAAGCGTCGTTTAGTTCAAATCGTCAATCATGGTTATTCAACGGTTCATCATGTCGAACTGCTGGTGATCGTCGTGATCAACCCTTCCGCCTCCTTCCGTCGAAGGTGGCCGCCTTGCGGGTTGGATTTGTGAGCCGACCCACGGAATTACATGTTGTAAGTGGCTCACAAATTGGGTTCATTAACACCATTAACCAACCATAAACCAACCATTAACCAACCATTAACCAACCATAAACCAACCATTAACCAACCATTGACCAACCATAAACCAAAGCATTGATCAACCATTAACCAACCATTCACCATATCTAACCATCATGAAGCATAATTAACAACTAGTTAACCTACTGGTTACCACATGGCTTGTTGTTCATCGTTGTTAGTCATTATTGGTCATTGTTTATCGTTAGTCAAGCCATAGGGGTACGCCAAAATCATCCAATAATAATTATTTGAAATAAACCAACCATTTTTCGGGTTCACTATTGACAAGTATTTCTGATTTTGTTTGGTCATTCATTTCTATCATGCACCATTGTTCACCATTTATGCTGATTGACGTCTTTATGCCTTGGCTGGCTCTGTGGTCAACCCAAGGTGCAGAGAATTTACCTGGGCTGAATGTCAACCATTGAGTCATCAGTTCACCAGCGGTATTCGGTTGGTGGTTCAAAATTCTGAATGCTGCCATTTACTCTGTGGCAAATTAACCTGGAAGTGGAAAATCCACACTTTCTAGCTGGTTTACGTGAACTGGGCATTCTTAACTTCCTGGTTAGTTTACCAGAGTGTAGATGTGCCAACATTTCTTTATTTTTTAAGTTGGCCGCCAAGATCAGAATTCAGTGTTCAGAATACTTTTAAGAATAACCCTTATCAAGTTTTCCCATGAAATCAGTAGCATTTTCCTCCTGGTGGTCACCCCTTAGCTTCCCTGGCCGTGGGTCATTTGCAGCTGCGCTTAGCCATCCCGAAGCTGTGGCCAAGCGAGTCGAAGGGAGGGTTGCTTCTGACCTGGCAAATTCACCTATTATCATGAACTACTATCCACTATTCACCACCTGTTAATGATAGGTGAATAGTTTAGGTATCAAGTGGTGAATAGTTGATAATAGTCAATTAAGTATCATTAACTAGTGATAGCTTATAATGATTCATTTATAACTGACCTGGCTTGACATGGGGTCAAGGCTTTAAGCAACCAACAGTGGTGGATAAATTCATCAACAAAACTACAGGGAAAACAATGGTTCAGGATAGGGGAACCAGGGGGACTAAGGATGAACTGACCCACTGCCATGTGGGTATGTAGGGGTCAAAATGATTAACTCCCAATATGGCAATTTTATATCGGACCATTTTGTAATGGACGTCCGTCCGTCATAAACCAACGGTTGTTTGGGTTTCTCAATTTTTACCCACAACCATGTAATTGGTGTTCCCTATCCTTGTTGGTTATTATCACCTATGAAAAACCAGCAACCAGCGAATTAAACACTTGTTATCGACCAATATACAACCATTTGTACGATTAGATTCTCTAATATCAACCGCTATTGATTATTAGTTCCTGTAAGCAGCAAATAAACCACTACTGATATCCTTTGTTGTAAGTATTATGAATTAACCATTGCCATTAAGTATTGTTTAATCACGATTATCAGCCATAGTTTTTTTAACTTATATAGCAATAGCGAATAACCGTTGGTCAGCAATGACTGACCATTGTCGTACCATTACTCATGTAACATCCAGAATCTTATAATCTATCAACGATAGTTAAGCATGACTTATACAACAATACTTAATAACCACTAGGTAATCATTATAAATTATTACTTCCAACCACTACATTGACTATCGTTGACCATTACCATTGACCATGTCTAACCATTAATTATCAACCATTGAGTTCTAAGCTTTTGCAACTAGTAGCAACCACTATCAACTATTAACTACTTTCAATTTTTAACCCTTATGCACTATTCTCAACTATCATCAATTATCATACCCATGTAAGCCGTTATTGATTGACTATTAATTAACCATTACGAACTATTATTGATTTTTATCAACTATTCTTAACTATTATCAATTATCATCAACGATCATACCCATATAAGCCGTTATATAAGCTATCATTTCACCATCACTTCACCGTGACTTAACTCCCGTCGTGCTTCACCGCGGGGTGCGAAGCCCAGGTGATGTTTTCGTGCACAAAAGCGCGCTAGATGCGGTGCCAAGCTGCTTGGCCGGCGCAACTGGATAGGAAGGATTGTTTATATATGGTGGTTCTCAAAATAGGGAGCCCCAAAAATGGTTGGTTTATCAATATAAACGCTTCATAAGCTGGATGATTTGGGGATACCTCTATTTTGAGGAACATCCATATGATATTTGATATCATTGCATCTATGATATTTCCAGGAAAGAAAGCATATTTGTATAATCATATCAATCTATTGAACAGATATAGATAGGATATACTTTACATACAATCCTGCCTAGGTGTATGTATGTGATTTTTTCTTCAGTATATATATATATATAACGTATGTATGTGGTTTCTTGAAATAGGAGACCCCCCAAAATGGTAGCTTTATTACCTATAATCAAACAATTGATAAAATGGAAGATTTGCGGGGGTCCCCTATTTTGAGAAACATCCATGTATACACATATCAGCAATAGAATATGCACTAGACATACATATATTTATATATATAGATACCAAGTTGCCATGTGATAATGTTCTTGACTATGTATATTGCTTGGTAACTAGGTATACAGTACATGTAAATGCATGTTGAGATAAGCATAGTGTTTAGTGTTACAAAATTTGTTACCTGAAATTCTATAAGCAGTTTTAGTGGAGAATCCATCAAACAATTTGCGCGCATGGAAAACATATTAGGGAAACAAGCAACTTTGACGGTTCTGAACCATCATAGAAGTATGATGCTGTAGCAGCCGATGATCAACGCAATGCTCTGGCGAGAATCTAAGTGAGAGGCACCACAACGAGTCTAGCTTCATTGTCAATAGGGGCCTCAGCAACCGCGGAAGGTGGGCACATCATGGCCATGGACAAACCTAGATTGACAGACTTCATTTGGTGGACAATGTGGTGCCTCGCCCCAACAAAACAATCACAGGATGTTGGACCGTTGATGAAACAAGCAGCTCCTGGTTTTAGTGCGGAAAGGGCATGGTCTCTGGGCAACTTAGAAGTGCAAACAATTCACCATAGTACCTATCAAAAGAATGTTTTTTTTAGCTTCGCTTCTTTATTTTGTGGAAGCTAAACCACTGGTAATAAACTAATGTCTACCCAGGATTAATAGACCCCTGGTTGATTAATAGGGGGTAGCCCCTAAAACGCCTTGGTTTTCCTTTAAAATGGTAGAACCTCCAATTAATCAACCTGGGGTTTATTAATCCTTTGTTAACATTACTGTCACTGGTAGATTTAGTGGAAGCTAAACCACTGGTAATGATAAACATAGGCTAAAAAATAGATCAACACAAATTTCTTCAATCTACCTATCAATGGTGGATTCAATTTGTGATAAACTATCACTGGTGATAAACTACTATTTAGCCAGTAGTTTATTGAACTGGTGATAAACCCCACTCATGATAAGCTACTATCAATGGTGGATGGAAGCTAAACCACTGGTAATAGTAAACATAGGCTAAAAAATAGATCAACACAAATTTCTTCAATCTACCTATCAATGGTGGATTCAATTTGTGATAAACTATCACTGGTGATAAACTACTATTTAGCCAGTAGCTTGTTGAACTGGTGATAAACCCCACTCATGATAAGCTACTATCAATGGTGGATGGAAGCTAAACCACTGGTAATAGTAAACATAGGCTAAAAAATAGATCAACACAAATTTCTTCAATCTACCTATCAATAGTGGATTCAATTTGTGATAAACTATCACTGGTGATAAACTACTATTTAGCCAGTAGCTTATTGAACTGGTGATAAACCCCACTCATGATAAGCTACTATCAATGGTGGATGGAAGCTAAACCACTGGTAATAGTAAACATAGGCTAAAAAATAGATCAACACAAATTTCTTCAATCTACCTATCAATGGTGGATTCAATTTGTGATAAACTATCACTGGTGATAAACTACTATTTAGCCAGTAGTTTATTGAACTGGTGATAAACCCCACTCATGATAAGCTACTATCAATGGTGGATGGAAGCTAAACCACTGGTAATAGTAAACATAGGCTAAAAAATAGATCAACACAAATTTCTTCAATCTACCTATCAATGGTGGATTCAATTTGTGATAAACTATCACTGGTGATAAACTACTATTTAGCCAGTAGCTTGTTGAACTGGTGATAAACCCCACTCATGATAAGCTACTATCAATGGTGGATGGAAGCTAAACCACTGGTAATAGTAAACATAGGCTAAAAAATAGATCAACACAAATTTCTTCAATCTACCTATCAATGGTGGATTCAATTTGTGATAAACTATCACTGGTGATAAACTACTATTTAGCCAGTAGTTTATTGAACTGGTGATAAACCCACTCATGATAGTAAGCTACTATCAATGGTGGATGGAAGCTAAACCACTGGTAATAGTAAACATAGGCTAAAAAATAGATCAACACAAATTTCTTCAATCTACCTATCAATAGTGGATTCAATTTGTGATAAACTATCACTGGTGATAAACTACTATTTAGCCAGTAGTTTATTGAACTGGTGATAAACCCCACTCATGATAAGCTACTATCAATGGTGGATGGAAGCTAAACCACTGGTAATAGTAAACATAGGCTAAAAAATAGATCAACACAAATTTCTTCAATCTACCTATCAATGGTGGATTCAATTTGTGATAAACTATCACTGGTGATAAACTACTATTTAGCCAGGTAGTTTATTGAACTGGTGATAAACCCACTCATGATAAGCTACTATCAATGGTGGATGGAAGCTAAACCACTGGTAATAGTAAACATAGGCTAAAAAATAGATCAACACAAATTTCTTCAATCTACCTATCAATGGTGGATTCAATTTGTGATAAACTATCACTGGTGATAAACTACTATTTAGCCAGTAGTTTATTGAACTGGTGATAAACCCCACTCATGATAAGCTACTATCAATGGTGGATGGAAGCTAAACCACTGGTAATAGTAAACATAGGCTAAAAAATAGATAAACACTTCTTTAATCCACCTATCAATTTTGGATTCAAAGATAAACCACTGAGTTTCGGCTCCCTGCTCAAGCTGAACAGCGGAGTTGCCCAGGCAGAGAAGCTGGAACTCCCATCACCTTCGAGCTGGGCATGACGGATCAAGGGAAGCCGCAAGTGATGAAGCTCGGTGGGTGACCAACAAGCCGCAAGTGATCTATAGGGTTTTTTTATAGGTTTTTGTAGGGTTTTTCAATAGTTTTATGGATGGTTATATGGTCTTTAAATAGTTTTACAGGGGTTTATATGGTTGATGAACAACTTGGCTTATTTATGGTTTGTGAATGGTTTCTTACAACCAAATCTGCCTGGATACTAACCAGACAAAAACATCATTGTATCCTTTCTTGTGGGTTATATATGGTTTTCCAACAATACTATGATTGGGATGGTAGGTATAGGGGATTATAATGCTTGATCATGGGGGATGACGAACAACAATCATGGTATGGCATATATGGTTTTACATGGTTTCGTAGGGGATTATAGTGGTTAATAGGGGATGATAAGCAGCAATTAACCAACAATAAGAGCAACTGGGCAGATTTTTCAAGTCATGGGGGAACCCCGAAGCAATGGTTGGTTGATTACTAGAGTTGGTTGATTACTAGAAATGGTGACTGTAATGAACTGGATGACAACCAACCAACCTCTATAGCCATGCTCAAGAACAAGCTACTAGGTGGACCCGCAAATGGTTGGTTTATTGCTATAAACGGTTGATAAAGTGCATGATCAACTGGGGTACCCTGTGTCTTGAGACACAACCACTTGGTGCTTGCATCGGTAGTGGATTCCCTCAGCTTCCTGTTTGCGCAAAGCCGCTATCACCATGGTTTAGAGGTAAACCTGCTATTTCTTTTGTGGATTTTCTAGGCAAACAGGTTAGTTTAACAGAGGGTAAGTGATAATGGTTGGTGAAGCAAAGGTAAATGAGGTGCTCAAACCTTGTTGCTAGTGATGATTCAACAAACTTTTGGTTACTTAGTATTGGTTCGCAGCAATGATCTATCTAAGTTGCTACCATCAATACTTGAGGGCTGGTCAATGACAGTAGCAAACATCATCAACATTCGCACTGCCAACCCTGGATTTATGATGTTCTCCATTCAAATGGCATCTCTCGCAATTGATAAACCTATGATGTACTCTCTGGTAAACTAACATGGCAATGGAAAATCCACTCATCATTCATGGTTTCACAGGGTTTCACTATAAACTATGGTGATTTTCCATTGCCAGGTTAGTTTACCGGAGGGTATTTATCGGGGTTAACGTTACCCATTGTTGCCAGGCAGTGATTTCGACACCATCATCATGGTATTTCTCCCTGGGGGAAGTACGATTCCTTTCACTAGTTGCAGGCAGACGTGTTTCCAAGTGATAGTGGTTGTATGATTTAGATGGACTTAAAATGATTCTAAATCATATAGATTTGTTAGCCATTACTAACTAGATTTCCAACTCGAGCTGACTTACAACTTGTATCTAAATCATTCTAAGTCCATCTAAATCTCGCAAGTTCATAGCAAAATATTCGTGTATTACGGGAGATTTTCTCTTGTTACCCCAGATTACGACAGGGTCAGTCATCGATTTTGCAAGTCACTGAATGTTGGTTCCACATATCAAAGGTTGTCCACTGATGGCCTAGACATCGGCATTGCTGCGTAATTACCGTGATTGATAGATTAAGCTTAGGAATGAAAGATAATTAATGAATCGCCCCTGGAATAATCTAGCAAGCCTGAAGAGATAAATAGATACATAGATGAATAAGGAAAACGATAATAGATAACAATAGATAAATAGATAAATAGATAAATGGATAAATCGATAAATAGATATATAGATGATACATAGATAAATCCATAGATATATGAAATTGCATATGTATACATATTTCTAGGTCTGAACAAAAGCAGCATCAGGATACTGGGCTGTCCAACCACTATTCAAGCTATGAATTTATTGTCTTGTACGGTGATGAATCATAACCCAGTGAAATTGAGCGAAGGCACAAATGTACGTACAGATTCTACCCTTGCCTTGCCTCCCTATGAAATTGAGACACCTGGCTGCTCTGTAGACCATTTTTCAAATGGGGTTTCCAATGGGTATCATACATCACAGCCGTTATCAGCTCTTGCTGATATGGATCACGTGGGCCCCTTGATCAACCATCGCCTGAAATCATCACTCATATCAACCACTATATGGGTTGATGATGGCTAGTTATTTTGTTGATTATCAGCTAGTATCCATATGATGGTTTCTTCAAATAGGGGACCCGAAAAATTGGATGGTTTATCACTACAAATGGTTGATAAACTGGATGATTTGAGGCGTCCCCTATTTTGAGAAACACCCATATAAATAGTCCCCAATATATTTGATGGTAGATCACCAGGTGCTCCATTCACATGGATCTACCATCGATCACCGATGATGATTCACAAACAACCACTCCATGACAAGCCACTATTGACCATTGACCAAATTGTTGTTTCTCAAGTTATATGGAACGCCAAAGTTATGGTTGGAGTTTATTCTTACAAATGATTGATAAACTGGAAACTGGGGGTCCCTCTGGCTTGAGAACTCCCTACATGAACCATTCGCATCCTTTATCAAGCACCATGACTCAGCGCCACTCTGAGGAAAGCCGTGCCCTTCGGCCAAGACATTAGCTTGGCGGAAGACCCTGCGGCGAAGCGGCAGAGATTGAACAATGAGTTGGCGGCACCACCCACCTTCTGAGATCACGAGATCCCTCCATGGGCTGACGTGGGGGCGCAATGGGGGTCACCGGTTAGTGAGGATGATGAATGATGCTTTGGAACATGAAGAGGGGTTAACAATAGGCGATAAGAACCAACAATAATCTTTAATTAAGCAAGTACTAGTGGGTTGGGAAATGTTCAAGTATTAAGTATTGATGAACAACATGGTGACATGGTTGGCAATGGTTCGGGATGATAGTAATGATTGTTAGGCTTGGTCAAGTAGGAACTATACAATTGATAACATTGTTAATTAATACATTACACATGGTGAAAGTACCAAGACACTATTGATGAAGTCGTTTTTTTCTTTCCGGGATCCTGCATAATTACCCAAACCTGGGAAACCATGCCCAAATACTCCACGTATGGTATATTTGACTACATTTGGTGGTTTCTCAAAAGAGGGGACCCCACAAATCATCCTATATTAACCATCTAAAGTACTTAGTAAACCAACCATTTTTTGGGGTTCCCTATTTTTAAGAAACACCCATTTGGGTCATTGCATATAGGTAAACGTTCGCAAACAATACACACGGAGTATTTGGGATAGCGTCAAGGCCCAGGAAGTCGAAGTAACCCGCAGCAATTAGCGTGGCTAGGGGCTGTTCCATGCGAGACCATTTTAGCTATCATATGGGATCCATAGCTATGGGATGTCAAACTTGGGCTTACCAGTGGCTAGATATGATTCCATTTAGTAATCAAACTTTGTCGAACATGCGAGTTCTAGCCATGGGATGTCCCATTCCATGGCAATTTCGTGTAAGCCAGGACCGGAGAATACTGGCTCGATCAGTCTCCATTGATCCAACAGAGTCAGCGTATCCAACTGAGAGCTGACCACTGGCCCCGTGACTGCTTGTTGATTGGGGAATACCGAGAATGTCTACAGCACAATCTTGTCTACTTGAATGTGCCATGTCTACTGCTAGCTGGTTACATTCCCTCTGGTTAAATCCAAGGGTTCACTATGGTCATTTCCAAGGGTATACTCCCGAAGCATGAACAAACCATATCCAGAAAAAACATGTCAATCAGATCAAATCCATAATAACAACATAATTGGACATCCCTTGACATACCTTCATCGTAGAGTCTTTGGTAATCACAACCCGAAACTGCACATCCAAGTGGTCCAAAGGTGGCCCCACGTGGCCCCAACCTACCCAAGCGACGACGACCAACGCCACCCAGGGGGGGAGTGATCTCATTGGGAGCAGTGACTGCTCGGTTCACAGGACAGAGGTGACGCTCATGATTTTTTTTTTTGTGCAAAATGAAGATTGTGCCAGTTGAATCTGCCGGGAAGATTTGAGCGAACCAAAGAATCTTCGCCTTTCAAAGGCTGTGGGCCAACAAAAGTGATGGTCGTACGAGATGAAGAGCTAAAGAGACGACCTAGCAACAGCTATGGGAAAGTCTAATGGAAGAAGCAATGGAATCTATCTGGGTGTTTCTCAAAATAGGGGACCCCCCAAAACATCCATCAATAGTCATTTATAGTAATAAACCAACCATTTTTTGGGCCCCCTATGGCTTGAGAAATCTCCATCTAGATTATTCTAGCTAACTGTTAGCTGGGAGGGAGCAAGGCCGACAGCCACCCAGTTGCCCTTTTTTTAGGGCCTTTCAAGGTGGAGCGAGGCCAGGAGTGACCTGCCAGCAGCATGAAAATCATGGGTTACCATCCATCGCTCTGATGGAAAGCTTCCATGTAACCAGGGGACTGCCAAACCTTGTACCATACCTGGTGACCAGTCTTGCTGGCCATGTTTGACCAGTGGCCGAGTCGATGACACTGCTCCCGGCGTAGCAGCAACGAGAGTTGCCGGTGTTGCCGGCAATGCGAAAAGATGATGCCAGTGAAAGGTGACAAACTCAGTGTGAACTGGCTGGTTAATAGTTGGCCATGGGTCAATATTTACCAACCAATAATGGGGGTTAATAACCAACAAACTATAGGGAAAACAATGGTTAATGATAGGGGAACCAGGGGTACGGGGTTTTGACCCACAGCCATTGTGAACTGGCTGGTTCATGGTTGATAAGACCGGGGATCACCAACAAAAATAGGGCCATATGGCAATGGGTCAAGATCGACCAAGCAACAAATGTTTAGATGCACATCCCCCAGTTCCTGCATAAGGACTGGTCATTGATTAGGGATGTTCATCAGGGTACCAGCCTGGTCATTGATGCTTTTTTCATCGTGGTCAATGTCATGGTGAACTAGTTTATCAACCCGTTGGTCGCTATCAGTAAGCTTGACTGAAGCCACGGCCGTGCAGGCACTGGTTGTCCACATAGCGGTTTGTCAGAAGTGTAGTTGGATAGCAGTATAGTAGTATATACAGTAGCGATTAATCTGCTAGTAGTAAAGTAGTATAGTAGCATTTGCCCTACAGTAGTATTGAAGTTGGCTGTCTATTTTGACAGCCATCTAAAGCTCTAAATCTGGTTTCGTCCTGACATAAAACGGCAACAACCACAACGTAGCCATCACTCGGGGATGGGCACCGGTGATATCGCAAGATACACCAACAATTGGGCATGAAATACTCTTTATGAGCCATCACCAACCATCATGAGACATCATCAGCCATCATCAACCACCGTTTACTATCATTCACAACTCCTAGCAACTAGTAAGCATTACTCAACCATCATTTAACCATCATCCACCAATATAAACCATCATTCACTATCATCAACCATCATCATTGACTATTATAAAATATATATGAACACTTGATTATTCATGAATCAGCATGCCCAAGCACTCATGACCAAGCCGTTCTCCACCAGCTATAACGTGGTAATAAACTAGGTTACTGGTAGTTCAATGGCAGTCAGTGGGAGATGATGGTAGTTAGTTCTTATCACTCACATTCGTGGTTAATGGTGGTAGTAAACCAGGTTGATTGTTTTGGCCTGCCATGCCACCATTTCTCAATCACTCGCCTAGCCAATATTCTGATCATAAACCTTCCTGGTATACCACCATGAACCAATCAAACTAATCATTCACCAAGTTAACAAGTCAAATATTAACCATACCTTCATACAGCCATCATTCACCTACTCAATAAGCTGATGATAAATCCGCCTACCTTCATGAATCGTCATCACCTACCCGGACCTACGGACCTACGCCTAAGCTGATGAAACGAGTGGCTGGTCACCAGGTCAATGGCACAGCCGTGCGTCGTTCCAGGCGGTGTCCATCTACCTCTACACCTGCGAACTGCATGCGCTCAGTCAGATGCAGCTCCGTGAGGAGCGATCCAAGGGATCGAAGGGATCCAAGGGAACGGATCAAAGGGAGGGCCTGGGGATGAATTGGGATCAATCAATGGGGTTTTATAGGGTTTTTTAGAGGTTATATAAGGTTTTATAAGGGATTTACAGGGTTTGATAGGGTTTTATAAGGGTTTTATAGGGGTTTATAGCGTTTTTATAGGGAATTCTAATCGTTAATGATGGGGGATGATAAGCATACATAGAGGATAAATCATGAGATTCATATTGTTTTATAGGGTTCTGCATGATTTTACATAGTTTTCAAGGGTTTTGCATGGTTTTCTATGCGGGATGATAGTGGTCCGATTGTAGGGGATAGTTTTCAAGGATTTTATATGGTTTTTATTCGGGATGATAATGGTCCGATGATATGGGACAATAAACAACAATGAACCAAGAATAACATTTATACAACCATCAATAGGGGATGATATGGGGTTTGATGACAAGACGATAGGGTGAAAATGATTGGGATTAATAGCAGGGATTCATAATAGGATTCAATTCAACAATCAGAAACACTGAATACTTCAATCAATGGTTAGTGATAGAGGATTATAAACATGATTTAACCGTTCCTTTTTGGAGACAGGTTTGGCTGGCTTCTCACGAAAGGCAGTGAAGTCACTGTCTCATTTTCTTTCACATCCTGACTTCCCAGATTCTTGCTTGCTTGCGTCCTTGTGATGCTTCGGAAAAAGCTGAACATTTTCGGAGCACTGGCATTGACGACTATTTGGATCGATAGGCCTGAAGGACCCACTGGCACCACCTTTTTTTCTTCCAAGGTCTGCGTGCTGCAAGGTTGGGATAGGAACTGGTCGATTGGTGATGGTGGAGTTTCTTTTCTTTGCTTGCTGGAATGTAATTATTGGATATTACTGGGCATTATAGGCGTGCTTGGTTTCAACGGTGCTTTTGGGCGAGGATGAAGCTTCATGAGCGCACTTTGCAATTTGGAACCTTTGCTCCTGGCTGCTCATGTTTCACTTGGTGGCATGCACGTAGTTGATTCTTGGTTGCTTATGTCCTTGTGATGCTTCGGAAAAAGCTGAACATTTTCGGAGCACTGGCATTGACGACTATTTGGATCGATAGGCCTGAAGGACCCATTGGCACCACGACAGAAACTTTGATTTGGATGAGTTTTGTTGACTTAAGTCTTCACCTCTTTCTCTTCCAAGGTCTGCGTGCTGCAGGGTCAGGATAGGATCTGGCCGAATTGGTGATGGTTGAGTTTCTTTTCTTTGCTTGCTGGAATGTAATTGTTGGATATTACTGGGCATTATAGGCGTGCTTGGTTTCAACGGTGCTTTTGGGCGAGGATGAAGCTTCATGAGCGCACTTTGCAATTTGGAACCTTTGCTCCTGGCTGCTCATGTTTCACTTGGTGGCATGCACGTAGTTGATTCTTGGTTGCTTATGTCCTTGTGATGCTTCGGAAAAAGCTGAACATTTTCGGAGCACTGGCATTGACGACTATTTGGATCGATAGGCCTGAAGGACCCATTGGCACCACGACAGAAACGTTGATTTGGATGAGTTTTGTTGACTTAAGTCTTCACCTCTTTCTCTTCCAAGGTCTGCGTGCTGCAGGGTCAGGATAGGATCTGGCCGAATTGGTGATGGTTGAGTTTCTTTTCTTTGCTTGCTGGAATGTAATTATTGGATATTATTGGGCATTATAGGCGTGCTTGGTTTCAACGGTGCTTTTGGCGAGGATGAAGCTTCATGAGCGCACTTTGCAATTTGGAACCTTTGCTCCTGGCTGCTCATGTTTCACTTGGTGGCATGCACGTAGTTGATTCTTGGTTGCTTGTGTCCTTGTGATGCTTCGGAAAAAGCTGAACATTTTCGGAGCACTGGCATTGACGACTATTTGGATCGATAGGCCTGAAGGACCCACTGGCACCACGACAGAAACGTTGATTTGGATGAGTTTTGTTGACTTAAGTCTTCACCTTTTT
>VSDK01011651.1:45871-72026 GCA_009767595.1 Symbiodinium kawagutii | reverse complement strand
GTCCTTGTGATGCTTCGGAAAAAGCTGAACATTTTCGGAGCACTGGCATTGACGACTATTTGGATCGATAGGCCTGAAGGACCCACTGGCACCACCTTTTTTTCTTCCAAGGTCTGCGTGCTGCAAGGTTGGGATAGGAACTGGTCGAATTGGTGATGGTTGAGTTCCTTTTCTTTGCTTGCTGGAATGTAATTTTTGGATATTACTGGGCATTATAGGCGTGCTTGGTTTCAACGGTGCTTTTGGGCGAGGATGAAGCTTCATGAGCGCACTTTGCAATTTGGAACCTTTGCTCCTGGCTGCTCATGTTTCACTTGGTGGCATGCACGTAGTTGATTCTTGGTTGCTTGTGTCCTTGTGATGCTTCGGAAAAAGCTGAACATTTTCGGAGCACTGGCATTGACGACTAATGGATCGATAGGCCTGAAGGACCCACTGGCACCACGACAGAAACTTTGATTTGGATGAGCTTTGTTGACTTAAGTCTTCACCTTTTTTTCTTCCAGGGTCTGCGTGCTGCAAGGTTGGGATAGGAACTGGTCGAATTGGTGATGGTTGAGTTTCTTTTCTTTGCTTGCTGGAATGTAATTGTTGGATATTACTGGGCATTATAGGCGTGCTTGGTTTCAACGGTGCTTTTTGGCGAGGATGAAGCTTCATGAGTGCACTTTGCAATTTGGAACCTTTGCTCCTGGCTGCTCATGTTTCACTTGGTGGCATGCACGTAGTTGATTCTTGGTTGCTTGTGTCCTTGTGATGCTTCGGAAAAAGCTGAACATTTTCGGAGCACTGGCATTGACGACTTTTTGGATCGATAGGCCTGAAGGACCCATTGGCACCACGACAGAAACTTTGATTTGGATGAGTTTTGTTGACTTAAGTCTTCACCTTTTTCTCTTCAAAGGTCTGCGTGCTGCAAGGTTGGGATAGGAACTGGTCGAATTGGTGATGGTTGAGTTTCTTTTCTTTGCTTGCTGGAATGTAATTATTGGATATTATTGGGCATTATAGGCGTGCTTGGTTTCAACGGTGCTTTTGGGCGAGGATGAAGCTTCATGAGCGCACTTTGCAATTTGGAACCTTTGCTCCCGGCTGCTCATGTTTCACTTGGTGGCATGCACGTAGTTGATTCTTGGTTGCTTATGTCCTTGTGATGCTTCGGAAAAAGCTGAACATTTTCGGAGCACTGGCATTGACGACTATTTGGATCGATAGGCCTGAAGGACCCATTGGCACCACGACAGAAACTTTGATTTGGATGAGTTTGGTTGACTCAAGTCTTCACCTTTTTCTCTTCAAAGGTTTGTGTGCTATCCCAGGCGCTCAGATACAAGGGGAGACTTTGGGCAAAGACTATCACCAATGCTACTTCTGATGACTTGTTCTTGCTTTTCTCGATGTTGACATCTTTGTAGCGAGATGGAATAGCCCTATCTTTTGGGTAGGCGATGATATTCACAGGATGGTTCGTCATGATTGATGTATGGTTTGTGCTCGACAATAGTGATCAGTGCTTGTGAAAATCCTATTGATTGATGGTGGTCAAATGTTGCTTGAGTGATGGTAGTCAGTAAGGTCAATATTGAGCAATTCATGGTAGTCAGTAAGGTTGGTTTGGCTAATATGCAATTTTTGTAAAGCTATGTATCACAACTGCCACAAGTGATAGTTCCACAAGTTCTGAACAAACTTTGCTATGAAACAACTCTTGAATTCAGCACATTAAGTATTGATTAGTATCCTTTTATTGGTTTACAGGTTTTAGCTGCCACAACTCACTAGCAATGCTATAACTAGTTACTAATAAACCATTTATATTTATCCTAGTTATAAGTAGTAGTTACCCTAGTTATGTTACCATAAGTAGGAGCCCCACCTTGTAATGCTAGTAGTTAGCCTAGTCAGCTACGGGATGCCAAGAGAATCCCCACGACTTGGGCCCTGCCAGGAGGAGGAACGTCAAAATGCACCCCCAGACGATCGAGGTCTGCCAGCAATTGCGCGTTTCCTGGTCGCGTGGGAAACACGCAAGAAGACAGGAAGACTTCACCATGGGTCATGATGGTCACTAGTGAACAGCGATGGTTATGACATGATTTGTGATTTTTATTTGTGTTTAGTGATGATGAGTGACGCTTATTATATGTTTAAGTGGTTGTTATGAGCATTCGTAACCAGTATCAATCGTTGCTAATTAGTCATGATGGACCAGCTAATTATCAACCATCATTACTGCTCACTATGAAACATTTGATCATGATATGGATGAGAAATTTGGACCATGAGGAGCAATCATAAATGGCCATAAGTAGGCAATATTGGCTATTTAATCATGAAACAGGACACACTGGCACCCCCCTTTGGTTCACTTAGTTTGTAACTAGGGTACCTAACAGTTAAGGTAGATAGAACTATACTTTGGTGATTCATAAACCAACTCATATCCAGGGGGTACCACTCTGTATCGGCAGCATCAAAGCATTATCGTCCACCATTGTAAACCAAAATTTGCCATGCTTTGACGATTAATAAAGTATCAACCATTTTACAACTGTTGATTGAACACCATCATTGGCCACGATATTTCATCGCAAAACGATGATATGGATCAAAAATATGGCACGGCAGCCATACACCGCAGATTCACCGTCATTCTCCTGATCATTTCACCATCATCAACCGCCAGATGCATCATAAATTGCTATCCAACCCCCATTAACCACCATTAAACCATCATTGAACCACTATTAAACCATCATTGAACCACTCTTAAACCATCATGGAACCACCATTAAACCATCATTGAACCACCATTGAACCAACATTGAACCATCATAAACGACGGATTCACCATCCTTTATCCAGTATCCAACCGCCATTTCACCACCATTTTAACCCAACGTCTAGTCCCTCGGCGTATGCTGTGGCCAGATGCCAGGTGTCACTGTGGCCCAGCTGATGCAGAAGATGAAGGGCGGCGGCAACCAACAGCAGGCAAGGTGCTTGGTGCGCTCCGGCGTGGGTTCAATGATGGGTTCGTTAAGCAGCAGCCAAGGGTCCTCGCTAAGGATTGTAAGGTTCATCAGTTCATGAATGGTTGATATTATTTGATAAGGGCTAATAGTTGACAATGGCAATACAAGTGATGCTTCCATGATGGGTACTAGTGGTTACATGGTGGTTGAGAATGGTTTATGATCCTTGATAAAGAGCAGTAAGCAACGAAGATAAGGATTCGTATTGGTTCGTAATGGTTGATATTTGTCCGTAGAAGTGGTTATAAAATTGCTGGTGCAATGATGGGTAATAGTGGTTCCGAACTGAAGGGGGATGGCTCATTTGTGATGATCACCTATGGTAGATGAAACAAGCAGCAACCATCAAAAGATCAGCGGCATAATCGGCATAATTAAGGAATACTACATTGGTTCAGAATTGTCATTTTTTAAATGATGGTTAATAGTGTTTGATTAATCATGACAATGGCGGGCAGCAAACCAACAAAAGAAGGATCATAGTATTGCTTCATAGTTGGGTGATCAAAAACCATTTTTGGGAACGGTTGATTGTGATGGTCAATGATGGTTCAGACTACTTACTTCTGGTGGATCATAGTTGTTGTTGGTGGATACTGGTTACTCATGGTCCGTGGTCAATGAAGCTTTGGGTGTTTCTCAAAATAGAGGTCCCCAAAATCATCCAACATTAGTCATCTACAGTAATCAATAATAAACCAACCATTTTTTTGTCTCCCTATAGCTGTAGAAACCACCATTTGTGATGAGTACTGACAACCGTGAGCAAAACTCTTAATGGTTGGCCCTAGTTTCGGTTGGTACATTTGACCTACATCCATGTGCGGTTGATGCACTCCGGTAGTCCCTAACCTGGTTTCGTGGGGAAAATCTATGATTTATAGCTGGTTTGACCTAGACAAGCTGGTGATTTTTAGGGTAGCCAGGTGAGTTTGCTCGAGACCAATGCTTCATTAACTGGATGGCTTATACCCACTAACTTAGGTTTTTAGGTTTTTTGGGATATGATCGATTGACCATACAACCACTAAAAAATATTTTTAGCAAGGGATCTATAAGCCACCAAGTTAATAATACAGAGTGCTTGGCTGAGGACCCGTTGCGAGCCAGGATTTTTTGATGATTCCGCAGCCGGCGAGGCCTAGTTTCAGGCTACGAAGGTGATGTATCTAATGCTGGTGATTATCAACTGGGATGTTGCTAGTTCATTGCTGCTTGGCACTATTTCAACTGGCAATAAATGGGAATCTTGATAATGCTTGTGTGTGATAATCACCAAGCAGCTTATGATGATCAGCTGTCAATCTTCAAAATATCAAGTAATTCTTCATGGTCATATTACATATTGGTACGTTGATAATGCTTGTTTTCCAGTTGCTAAAACATGGCGAGAACCCTTGGATGACACACCCCAGCCGTTCTTCTTTCTCTCCTGTATGGTGGCCTACCCTGCAGTTGTAGATGATGGCTGTTGGATGATTCCGTTGAGTTGTTCATAATGGGTGGTCAATGGTTGGTCAACTCCATTGTTGTAAACAGCGATACAGGGTACAACGAAAATCGAACCACTGGACGATTTACAGTGGATAGCTTGCAAATCATGCTGTTGAACTCTTCATTGAACACTTCATTCACCTAATAGATCACCCACGAGAACATTTGCCATTCTTCCAATGATTTGTTGCCTAGTTGGTGGTTTCAAACATTTTTTGTTTTCCCATATAGTTATTAACAATTGGTTGGTTGACAAGCATATTTTTCATAGGGGTGGTTCAACCACCAACCAGTTGCTCATTGACCAGCAGTCCTCATGACTGGCGAGCTCTGCAGTTCCATGGACCCTGGCGCCATGTCAGGAACAGCAGTCCTTGGCCACCATGATCCTTCAGGTGCCTCAGGGGCAGCTGATCTGCCCAGGGTGTCCAGGGCTCACCGCTGCTGACAGCCGCTGACAGCCATCATTTGTGGATGGTTTGGTATGGGAGATCCAGTGCTGCCGGGCCCCTGACATGGGGAATCCAGCTTAGTGTCAGCTGGCTATGGGTCAATATTAAGCAGCAATAATGGGGGAGGATAACCAGCCATTCTATAGGGAAAACAGCCTGGTTAATGATGGGGAACCAGGGGTAGATGGTACTTGTAGTTTATAACTGCTAACTACCTCTCCCAGTCGATCTTTGATCAATGAGGATTCCTGGATCGGCGCAGGAATCATTGGTGCTGGTCATAGCTCACTGGCACTGATGTCGTGCGACCTGTGATTGTCAGGGGCCGATTTCCTATCCCACCTGGTTCCATTCTCCACCCAGCACAAGGCGCAAGGAAAGCCAGCTAAAGTGCCATTGTTTAAGCCTGAAATTACCAAGTGTGACATAGTGTGACTATGAACCAGTCACACCAGCGAGCGTTGACCAGCATTGCCTATTTTCAGCTGAGAGGATAGTATGCATTGTAATGACTAGTTGGTGGTTTTGATCATTTTTTTTGTTTTCCAGATATTTAGAATACTTGGTTCATTGATTAGTATTTTGAAGATGGGTTATGACCACCAAACAGATGACCAAATTCACCATGTACAGGGTGCCTAGGTTCTTTTCTTTGTGGCCCCACGACTGCGGTGGAGCACATCAAGTGTGACAATTTGAGGGTGCCCGCGCAAAGGTGTTGACGGATATTTGTGCGTATTTAGACACTGACCATGTGTAGATTTAACATTTATAGATGTAGACATCATGTTTGCAAATGGTGGTCTCTTAAAATGGTGCTATAGTTTGTAGCGCCAAAAGAGATTGTTGATGGCTATGCATGGCCATCAATGGTTGATTTGGAGGTACCGGTATTTTGAGAACCTCCAAATGCATACAACACATACAATACATACGCGGATATATAGTCTGTATGTATATATGTATATGCTACAATTATTTACATTTCTTTCAGATGAACATATACGTGTATAGATGAGAAAAGTAAGACGATCAGCTGGCTGTTTCATTGATAAAGCATAGAAAGAGCTATCAGCAAACCAACTTGGAACAGTAACACGGCATTGTCACGGGTTTCCCAAGTGAAAACATTGGTGGCTATTGAAGGCCAATGTTGTCATCGGAGAGGGTCAGCATCAAGTTTTTTTTCAGTTGCAAGGTGCCATGTGAATCTGGGATTCTATTATGAAGTTGCGGGCTCCACTTTCAGGTACTTACTATTTTTTTGGACACTTATCTGACTCTACCACACAGGCGCCAATGATGGGACAAGACTTTCCTTGATGGAACAGCCTATGTATAGAATTGATGCTAAGCACTTGGGTTTCCATTTCGCATCAATCGAGGCCTAAAATCAGTAGACAACTTCAGTCTCCAAAAGTTTAATCGCCACCATCAACCTGCGATAATGGCTTAACTTAATCACCTTTTTGTGTGTGTGTGTGTGTGTGTGTGTGTGGGGGGGTCTATTTCTGGGGAGGTTGAAAGAGTTAGTGAGGCCCTTTTCACTTCGCAAGTTCTGGGATGCTGTGATACCCGGAGCAGATCCAAGTGTATTCCATAATTCCAGATCTACATTCCTAGGATCTATTTCCAATTGATATTTGATTTTTCGGTGTCTCCTTCCCATAGATTGCGCGCGCTGAAACTGTTGCCGTTTTTCAGCGTTGCCACGTGGGATGGTCGAATTTTGTGACGCGATGGCATGTGATATCCACCATGGTGCCGCCAAATCATCACCGCCGAACCAGTGCATTTTTTCGTCCGGGAAACAGCTGTAGCTTTGGCAACGCAAACCATCATGGCAAACAGCAATTCAGCCCGAACTGATCTCCAGGACTTTGAAATGAGCTCATAATTGAATGATTTTGAAGCTGGCTTTTTGCTATAGATTTCGTTGTGGATTTGCCAGCTATCTTTACCCATTGAACAAGGCTCACGGCAAGCAGAAGAAAAGCACCATGCTGCTGCTTCGAACGCGGCAACGGCAGAACGAACCACGACTCTTCAGATCTAGAGCAGCTTTTCCAAGGAGAAACGAGAGCGTGGTAAATCAGTTAATCAGATTACTTACAATACCCATCATTAACCATTGCTGAACCATTGATTAAGCGGCATTAGCCATGCAAAAATAATCATTAGCCAACAAGATGTTCACAAACCACCATCAGTTTAGCCACAGCTGAGTTCTTTAGCTATGAATCGACCATGCGTTGAGTCCGTTTAGGGCGGCTAAGCAGCTTAGCGCCATGCCGAAATTTGGAGCAACACTGGAAGATGATATCAAGGCTGCAGAGGGAGTGTGCTGCGCTTTTTTTCGGGGGGTTGGTGAATGTGCAGGTTGCTTGGGGTGGATTGGTTACTTGGTTGTTTACTCGGTTGATTGGTTTCTGAATGTGTTTCGCGTGTAGCTTTGTAGTTGAGTAGGACTTGCTATGAGCTGTGGGTCATGACCGTCCAAAAATAGGCTACGCCACGATGGTTGATAATGGTTGTTAATATACTTACTGCAGGTTAATAATGACTGATAATGGTTGGTATATAATATTTGGCATATGGCTATGGGTTCATTCGAAGCCAAAACATAGTGAGACCATAATGAACCAATATGGTTGCTAGTACATAACCACCCATGATTGATGGTCCACAATCAACATTTTCTGTTAACCAGTATGAATGTTCATGAAACCGTAGGGGAATCTATCAAACATCTATAAACCGTAAACATCTGTGGCTTATTACCAGCTTGTTTCACCCCTGAGACACCCCTCCAGGACAGTATGGATGATTTTGTCGTTATAACCATGGTGAACCTAAAAAATTACCAGCATGTAGCCCTCAAAATTGATCTGACGACTAATGATGGTCCAGTAGCAACTAGTTGACCATCATTAGCCAACATGAATCATTACTCACGGTTGATGGTCCATGGCCAACTTCCTACCGTTGCCACTGCGCCAGGCAGTCTTGATGGACGATACCATGCTGGCCGAACGCTGCCAGGACTCGGGTGAAGCAACCATGGTGAACGATGCATCGATAGTACTAGGGGATAACTATCGCTGAATCCAAAGTAAACTATAGCCTATAGGAATTTTATGATTTTCCCATATAGTCTAGTTATCATATAGTATATTTTCAAGTACATGTACTAGCCATATAACTATGCTTAGGATTTTCGAGTAGTACTATAGGGATAACTATGGTTAGTATATGATCAACGATGCTTGCCCATGGTAAGTTATGATCATTTATCTTCATTTATGTGGTTTTAACTATGTTCAAGTATGGTTTCTAGTGCTTAACTGTGGTTGGTTCTATTGATGGTTCACTATGGTTGGTGGTTACAAGTGGTTACTAGTTTACCATTGATGAGATCTTGACTATGGTTAACGATGGCTACTCTTGTTTGAGTTTAGGGAGAACCAGCAACACTCATAAGCATAATCGTAGATACTAACTAGTTAACTTCAAAACTTGGCTTGGACAAGCATGAGCCAGCATCTCTCTTCATTTTAAACATATAATGACTTGATGTTGTCGACTAGTTTTATTTGTCATCAATATTCATGATAGACAGGATGTTGATATTTTGCTTGATCATGTTGATTTATCATAGGTCTCAATAATTGATATGTGATTTTATCATAGTTCTTAGTAAGACATGCTAGGTTAACAATATTGGTTGACGATTATGACTATCAACATGAACAACCGTTAGTGGAAACCAGGACATCGCTGTTGTTAAAGAATCATTTTCATCAATATTAACGGTTCAGAATATTTCTAACCAGCCATGTGATAGTTGGTTGTTAATTTGTTAAAGCTGGTTGTTCAGCATCAAGAAGTAATATACATGATGAACATGATAGTTGGTTGTTAATTGATTTCAACCAACTGAACAATCACCAACAGCTGGTTGTTTACATGGTAAATTGATGTCGGTTCTTGAAGTAGATATCATTGGTTGGCTAGATTCCAAACCATGAACACTGCCGGGTGATAGGTGGATGTTTTTCAAGTCGTAGGGAACCCCCAAAACGGTTGGTTTCTTACTGTATAGAAAGGTCGAATGTTGGATGATTTGGGAGGTAGCCGTTTTTTAAAACACTCATGTATCTCTTGTAAATTTGATCAACTCAAACTTATCAAACGTGTTAAACCACTCTCTTGCCGTTTTTTTGGATCAACGCGACTCATCAATATCATCATTTATTTTGAGCGAAATGAAAATTGAATCTAAAAAAGGAACAGACATTCATTGTGAGTTTCCCGTCGGGGGCTTTGGGGGGAAGGACTATTGGAGGCTGATGATGTGCTGATGACACTGACACTTAGTTAATGGTGAGTGATGACTCTGAAGCTGGTAGAGGGTGGGAAGGCGTGGTGGGCATTTGGGCTGGGGAGAACTGACAATATGACGAAGAAAAGCAGACATATCTACTAGTCGGCATACATGGGATGTAGCAAACAACTAGCGGGGATGAAGGAATTCGAACGAATGAGTCATGTTTGAAATTCTGAGAGGTCTGAAGTTATGCAGGGTAGACATACAAAACATGAGTAGTTCCAAAAATCTTATGGACCGGACATTCTTGGAAGGGATCCGGCTGTTGGTGCTAATATCAATCATTGCTTATTAATTAACCAATCATTTTTGCCCTCCCCATCAGCAGGGTTGGTTAACTAATAAGCAATGATTGGTAATTCATGAGAAACCCCCCACCCATTCATTGCTTATTAATTAACTAATCATTTAGAAACCCCCAACGAACAAGAACAACAAAGCACCACAACAGCGACTGCCGACCAGGAACTGGGTGAGCAAATCTCTAGCGACTACGAGGGCAAGGCGGCCGGGTGCTGGTTGCGGCGCAGGGGGCGGCAGTACGAAGCTGTGAGTCATGTTATGGCTTGATACTGGCCGTATATGGCTGCTGTTGATATGATACCCCAAAACTGGTTGATTTATCTTGGTTTATTCCTAGTAGAAGATTAATATTGGATGATTGGGGGTAATTACCCCTCTTTTCAGAAACTACCATATGATATTTTGAAGGTTTTGTTACGGGTTGATCAATGTTGATTTTAGTTGAATTATGTTATTGATACCTCTAATTGATACTATTCATGAGGGTCATCAACGAGATCAAGCAATTAGAGCTAGACAAATCAACAATAGCCAGTGATGAGGCAATAGCAAAGATGCTTAACAAAGGTTGATGCTGATTGATAATGGTTGGTAATAGTACTGGTTAAACACTACTAACCATAGTTAATCATATGTAACCACAGTTATCCCTATACTGAACCTAGTCATAGTTGCTCATCGTTAGTAAAAGCTAGTAATGGTCAAAAGCCAGCAACACACAACAAAAATAAAGGTGAATGATGGTTAGTACTGGTTGATGATCCATGAGTAGCAACCATGGTATCATTGTTGTGGTTGCTACTGGTGACTCATGGTTAGCTTGTAAATAGTAATGATGATCACTGATTGTTTAGACTGGTTCATAGCTAGCTTTGGCTCTGCCAGCCTTTCGAATTAGTGGATTCCCCGCTGAAACGATGAAACTTGAGCCCTGGCCAGCTCGAGTGACCTTGCTAACAGAGCTGGATTCTTTTTGGATATGGCTATGGGTCAATATTAACCAACCAACAATAGGGGATAATGACCAACCAATAATGAGGAAAACAATGGTTAATGATAGGGGAACCAGGGGTACAGGTTTTTGACTCCCAGCCATATCCATCAAGAGATGGCGTATCTCCCAGAAGTGCTGGAAAAATCTACGATGGCACCCACTAAAGCCTGGTGGTCAAAGCAGTCGGGTTTCCAACATAGAATTTCCGATCCACCAACCGTTGTGATCATTTAAGTGATCTAAAATTCTATAGTGATATATTCATCAGCACTATCTCACTACTAACCACTATTCACCATTATTGAATCAATGCTTCTGAACCATTATCAACCACCTATTTACCACCTAGTAGCCATTCTGTTTCGTTCACCCTGTCAGTACTCCTGGACCCTGGAGAACCAGGCTGATCTCACCCACTGACAGATTCGTGTCGCTCACACATCATAAGCCATTGTCAACCAATCTAAAGCATCATTCACCAATGGCTGAAGAATGGTTAATAATACTCATGAAACATGGGTAAGAAGAATGGACATGAGTCAATAACTAATCATCACGAACCATGCTTAGTCATCAAGAAACATCACTAAGCCTTAATGACTGAGCCATCAAAAAGCATCATTGCCTCTTATTCTTGTCGCTGAGTGCTGGTTTCTTAGCAGGATTCAACACTAGTAATCACCACTAATCATTCCCATCATCAACCGCCATTAACGAATCACCCATCATTCTCAACCGATTGTCAGCTGCTCCTATTCACCATTACAAACCATCATCGATCTCTGACCAGTAAAATGGGCCATTATTGGTTGATGATGTTTTTTCACTTTTACAAAGCATCTTATTGCAAAACAATCATCATTGACCATCAGTTGACTAACAATGACCATCATCATTCACCATCAGTTTTCACATTGACAAACCATCATCATTGACCATCATTGAGCGTCATGAACAATTCCAAACTAATGGCTAGCCATCAGTTGACCATCCAAAAGTCCGTTCCCAATCATGATTTGCGCCCGCATTTGCATGGCCCAGACGCCGCTCTTGGTTGGGGTTCTCAATGGCGCCATGGTCTTCATGGCAGATGCTCGGTGACCACTTGAAGATGTGCAGCGCACAGGGTTCCCTGGGAGATGACCATGGTAAAATCATGGTTAGTTGGTTGATAGTGATGGTTCATGATGGCAAATGATTATTGATGGTTAGTGATGGTTAATGATGGTCAATGATGGTTAACAATAATGGTAAAGTGGCTAACCAACCATTGAGGATGGTTGATAACTACGTGGTGAATGGTTGATCGTATTACCATGATTAGTGATGGTTGACTGGGATACAAGTCCACGGCAAGCAACAGGGTGAGGTAGCTTCCAAGCTCTACAACGGTGGTTACTTGCCAGTTACTCACTGGGGACATCAAAGCAACGGTGTTCCATCATGACCATGGCGCAACTGGTTCAGAAACCGCGATGGTTCGCCCGGTTCGGTTTGCCCGAGAGGCCGTTCGGTCAGGTTGTGGATTGGAATTCGGTTCGGTTTTTGCGGTTCCTGGCGGTTGGAGAAAGGGAATTTGAGGATTCCACGATTCAATCAAAGGCAAACCTGTCAGAAATCGAGCTGTGCTTTTTCTAGCAAAACCTACAAACAAGAAAGGCATTGATAAGATCGAACTTGGCCAAGATCAAACTTTCTATTGCAAGGTAAGATTGTTGATCAATTGACTTGGTGGTTTCCAATCTTAACTTTCAGTAGAAACCAGGCTTCACCAGGCCTCACCAAGGCTTCACAATTCTATTGAAAGTTAAGATTGGAACCCCTATTCAGTTGAAATTCAGTTGAAAGTGAGGGGTTCCCAATTAGATGCATCACCAGGCTTCACCTCGGTGTCAGGAAACTGTTTTGAACATTGAATTTGTTCGCAATTATAGATATCCAAATGCTTATCTTTCATTTGAACCCCGCAAATTTGATATGATATGGATCTTATATAGCCAAGAATATGGCTTAACTATGTCATTTCTCAAAATAGGAAACCCAAAATGGATGGCTCACAACTATGAATGATGAATACTGGATGATTTGGGGATACCACCATTTTGACAAAACACCATATAAGGTAATCCGTGGTAAACTGATAGTGAAGATATTCTGGATGGTTTGTGACTTAAGATAAGACAAATTGTTCACTGAAGGTTCGATGTTGGTTGACAATGGGTCAAGTGCTCACCCCCGCTTAGTGCTTTATTACTTGGATGATCGTCCCATCGCTCGAAACTGATTAGGAACCATGAGCAGTTCACCTATTTATCAAAATTTGTCAATGGTATAACCCACAAAAAGGGCAGTTACTCACCATGGTTACGTTCACCAGTTACCAGCATGATCATCCAAAGAGGGGCCAACCACCGGCGACACAAGGATTTGCTTCGGCAGATCAGCATTCCCGTGGAAATCGACTCCATTGCAGCTGCTTGACGAAGAGGGGAAGATCGCAACTATGAACCGTCATCTTGAGAAATGGTTAATTGATGGTCAATTGATGGTTCATTGATGGTTATTTGCTAGTTGATTGATAGCTAGTTGATGGTTTAGCGATGGTTAAGTGTATATAGATGGTCAATTGATGGTTCGTTGATGCATACTTGACGGGTATTTGATGGTTAAGTCGGTTCACTATCGGGATTCAGCAGATATGCTGTAGTCGAACCCACCGGTTGTACCTGGCTGCGAGCGCAACCGGATTTACACACAAGAAAACCCCGTGATTTCCACTCAGGAGATACCAGTATGATTTCTCAAATCACCGGGGACCCCCCAAAATGGTCCATCAAAAAATCAGTTGTAATTAACTACTATTCACAACTCATATGGGGCCATAATGGTGGTTAATAGTGGTAAATTAATGTAAATTACTGTTGTAGATGGTTAATATGAAGGATTTTTTGGAATAGTAACCCCCAGATGGTTGTTGGGAAAATCTATGTAGGAAACCCCCATATTTGGTTGCGCAAGTCGATTTTCCCACCAACCAACGCGGCGAGGGAAAGCCAGCTCCGCAATTTTTGTCGGGACTGCCTGGAGGTTGCCATAAGTGTTGTTGACCCTCACTTAAATGATGGTTTCCCTATGTTCGGGTGGTAACCATGGCTTTGTCTTTTTTGGGACACTTGGTGTTGCTATCATGCATTGACATACTGCAACTAGTTTTTCCAGAGGCTCAAGTTCTGGTCCAGAGCTCCAGGGTGATGTTTGATCTACGCTTTGTCAGGGTAAAGGTGAAGGAAAGCGCACATGGCCACATCTCTTTGCATGCGGAAAACTAGATCCCCATCTCAAACCAAAACATGTTCACTTTATTTTCTTCGGATTTATCTTAAGTGTCGGGGGTCGAAACCGTCAAACTTCTGTTTCGATCAGCATTCGGCAGTCCCAGACTGCGATGTTTTCGCACGGAAGCGCATCCTTTTCGATTGGGATTGAGTCCTATCGCCAAACACTTGATCTAGCAGTACTAGCATGATCATGAACCATTGGTAACCACTATGAACTGGATTTATCAACCCCTGTGAGCCACTATGAACTGGATGAGAAATGAGTTTATGATAGCCAGTGAACCCTAGTTAAGCCTAGTAACCAGCAAGTTAACCCTAGTTATCATAAACCAGTTGTTAACACTATGAACTCTAGTACCCCGTACCCCTGGTTCCCCTACTATTAGCCATTGTTTTCCCTATAGTTTTGTTGGTAAATCCTCCATTAGTTGGTTGGTTAACTGCTTGACCCATGGCCAAATATAGTTGGTATATCCCCTATAATTGTTAGTTATCATCCCCTATCATCAACCATTTACCAGTTATTAGTTATTATTGGTAGGTCAAAGCCATGGGTAACCAGTAAGTATCAAGCCCCAGTAACCAGCAAGTTCTGATCCTTGGGTCGCCATGATTCATCGGCCATGAGGTGAGCTCGTATGGGCAGAGCTCCACCTCGGGCGATCTGAAGTTTTGTAAGGCGCCGGGGCGGGCGCCGTAGGGGCGCGCCAGTTGTGAGCTGAGCTGCGCCCGGGCGGTGATGAGTTGCTGGATGGGTACACTGAAGTTATACTGGTTGATGCGTGGTTGGCCAATTCTGAATGCCTTTAATGATGGTGAGTAGTGGCTTTAATGATGGTCAGTAGTGGTTGATAATTGATGTTTAAGAATGGGTTATGATGATTGATGGCGGTTCATGGTTCGGAATGGCTGTTGATAGGGTGTTCAAGGATGGCGATTTGATGATGGTTTCATCCCTGAATGCGCCTCCCCACTTAGAAGCCTGGTTCCCAACCATGGTTATAGGGGGTAGTTCACCTACCTTATTACAGGTAACTTACTATGGAGTTGTATCCAAGGGAAGCCCAACATCCAAGCCGCACATCCAAGTAATGAAGATCAATCACCAGCCAAAAGTGGGTCGCTGGTTTTGGCAGGAGTGCAACTGCTGTATCTGCAACGGTTGATGATGATGATGATGATGATGATGATGATGATGATGATGATGGTGCTCAGCTTCCAAGGTGGTAAATCAGCAGCTTGTGAACCACTCCTAGATGATGACTCACCCGGTCGATCAACTTCGACTGGACTCAGGTGATCCAACATCATCATCAGCCACGGCGTACCCCCAAGTCACACTGGCAGTTTCCCTGGCAGGTTCCCTACAGAGCGGTACCCTTCAGTTTGCTATGTTGGGTTAGTTCACTTAGGGTAGCTGATAAAAGATATGACAATACTTAGGTGAAAATAACCAGGGGAGGTACAACTCTGTATGAAGAATGGCTAGGACCAGCTGGACGGTGCTGGCAGCATGGCAGACGAACCGATCAGACCCTGACAACTCCAGGGGATGACTACTCGACAATGACACAGCGCTTGTTGGTTTTATGCGCATCAAGCTCTGCGAGCTTCACCATTGGTTGGAGTCCTTGGTTGGTGAAGTTCGTTGCGAAATGTCGGTTGCATGAGTTTGCCGAAGCATTCGTGATAAATGCTGCTGTTTCTTGGAGTCTTGACAAGAGTCTCTTGGGCAAGAGCAGACCCATCAGTTTGTAGCGGCAGGTCACGTCGTTGTACCCATAGGTGGTTTCCCTAGATTTCGGCGATCAACAGTCTGATTGCAGATCCATCATGGCCATGATGGCTCCAGTTATCCTGAAGTTTCTTATAAGGAAGCCACATTGGCCAGTACAAACTAACATTATTTTTGTCAGGCATCATAATTCCACAATTCCAACCAGTGTTCACGTTTCTCAACCACTTTTAGTCACCGGTTAAAAAGCATTGAAGGAGGCAAACTACTCATTTTGGGTCACAATTTGACCATCGATCAACCTCAACTATCATTTACCATCAATGCGAAATTACGAATCATCAACCTAAATTCCACCAAAGTTTCAACATCATGAGGCGACCTCATCCAATATCAAATAACCACAAACCATGATTTGGGGGCTTCTTAAAATGGGGAGCCCCCCCAAATGGTTGATTTATTACCGTAAATGGTTGATATTGGATGCTTTGGGGGTTACCCCTATTTGGGGGCACCCCTATTCAACGACGAACTAACCCATTCAACCTGCATGACTTGGTGATGCTGTCCGGCCGTTCATCCTTCCTCGCTTTGCGGACCCCTTGATCTGCGCAGGATGTAACTAGCCAGGTGAAGGCAGGAGGGCGATGGAGCTGGGACTATGGTCAATTCGTGGCGATCAATGAGTGTTATTTGATGGTTGATGAGTGGCTGATTGTTGAATGGCTGGTTGATGGTTACTTGATGGTCAATGAGTTGTTCATTAATTAATTGAGTGTTCTTTGATGGTCAATATTGGTTGCTTCGTGGTTAATGAGTGGTGTGTTGATTATTGATCAATGGCTATTTGATGGTCAAATATTGCTTGATTATGGTCATTGGATGGTTATTTCATCGTTAATGGATAATGTTTGATTAGTTTCACATTAGATGAATTAATCGAGTGTTATTTGATGGTTGGTCTTGGTTAGTTAGTGGTTGATTAGTGGTTGGTTGACGGTTAATAAATGATTATTTGACGGGTGAATATTATCTAATTAGTGGTAGATGAATTGATTGAGTGTTAATTGATGGAAAATACCGATTAATTAGATCATTTCTTCCAATGCTTGATTGATGGCTATCTAGTGGTAAATTTGCGGTGACCCATTTATATACCAATAATTACAAGCAATATTTGGGAAAATCACCAGCTGTAACGATAGTGATGATTGATTAATGATAGTTGATAGTACTTAGTAGTATGGTTAAATATGGGTGTTTCTCAAAACAGGGGTACCCCTCAATCATCCAATATCAACCATTTATAGTAATATACAAACCATTTTTGGGGGGTTCCCTATTTTGAGGAACCACCATATGATGCTGATGAATGCTGTTGAAAGGAAGATCCAGTAGTTCGGAACCCATCCCTCAATGTTGCTTTAGCCTGTGATGTACCATGGAATTAGGGAGTTTACTCATGCGGATCTCCCATTCTTTACATGTGCAATTGTGGCTACATACCCGACGAGTTGATTCATCCGTTGATAAGATGTATATAATTGGGGCAATCTATGGTTCATCATGCGGTCTACTGTACAATACTGCGCTATAACGACATACCACTGGGCTGAAGTGTATGCATGTATACATATCATAGATTATATGTAGAATAGTGGAAATTGACGGAAAAGCTGATACTCTCCTCTTTTCTTTGCGATTTTTCAGCGCACTTTTGAGATTCACGCGGACGTAGTTTCTAGGCATTTCCACAGGTGGACGGAGGTATTGATTCAATGGACACCCTCGCAGCAAGTCAATGGAGACCTGGAGAGACCCTGGGAGCCCACGTTTCAGTGGCATGCCGAACGTTTCGGCATGGGCTCAGCACGTTGCGTTTGTTGATTTCGGGGAGGCGTCCAGCAACGACGAAGGGGTCCGAATGATGAGCAGTAAAGGGCTGGCTGGTTGTGAAGGTAAGACACATCACTGAGGCTGATTGGTTGGGAGGGAGCGATGAGCTCGCTCGCTTCGCCAGGGGTGTCCCGGCCACTGGCCCATTAGTATGGGGAAGTGATTTGCAGCTACCAGGAGTGGCCGTTCACCACGTGCTAGGAGGGCCATTGATTGTAGGATCAGGTAAATCCGCAATGTGAAATCTTCCAATAACATCCATGTGGGGATAGGGAGGATGATGGAAGTGGAAGGAAATAAAGCAAAGGGTGATTGGTAGTCATTTCTGATGAACGTTATTGATAAGCAATAACACAATTGATAAGCCATCCATGCACCCATGTTACCGATAGCTAGCAACGATTAACAACATAGTCACGACAGGTGGCAGAACTCGCCAGCAGGTTTTATGACGCTTCAAAAGCGTGTACTCCCAACGTGGATCCCCACTTCGTAACTGATCACCAACCATGGTCGGGAGTTATAACCCACCTTGTAGTGCTATTGACCACCGTTAGTTATATCCCAGCTGCAATTCCACAGAACAAGAGGCAGGGCTGTATTGCTGTTGGTTGATGATGCTTGGTGATGGTTTAAGTGTAGGTTTCTGTTTCAGGTGTTTGATGTTCCTAAGGACCAATACAAAGGGGTACCCTCCTGTTAGCAAACTTAGAGTAGTTCACCTTTGGGTAAGTACCAGTTTTAGAAGATACCACAATACTGGATGGTGGGTTATTTTCACCGACTTATAACTATTATTAATTAACCATAGTTAACCATAGTTATCCATTGGTTCAATGGCTTATAAACCAACGAAGCTAACCAGCAGGGGTACCACAACCTGCAACCAGTGACCGAACCTCCAGTGGTGGCTGCCCCGACCTGGTACCGCAGCAGGGCAAGCATATCGTTTTCGTCGAGGAGCCATCGGCGATGGCATCGGTGTAGATAGCGTGGCGAGTGGCGTAAGTTGTCCGGGTTAATCATGCTCAAAAATGCTGGTTAAACTATAGTAAGTGAGATGGGTTCATATTGTTTGATAGTGGTTTCTAGTGCTAGCAATATAGTGCTTGAACATTGGTAGCCAACAAAAAAGCTGGTTGGCAATGGTTAAGTGTGGTTTTATCATGGTCAATAGATTTAAGTTTGACAATGGTTGATCATTGGTTTGCAATGATCAGCAGCGGTACGTATTTGTGTTTTTTTTTAAAGTTTTTCAAATTATCATTCACAAATACCCAAACCCAGATTTGTGCAAATGATTATTTTGGTGTCGGTAAGTGTTTGTTGATAACAGAGAAAAATCGTGAACACTCCAACCCCCCAATCAATCACCCAACAAAATTGATCCCCTAATGATCAACCATGATTAAACCTGATTGGTCAACTTACATTCGTTCATCATAACGATGGTGTGTCCAGAAGTTGGTGGTGTACCACATCACCGTCCACAACTGAGTGGGTTACTATCGCAGCTTGGGATGTTTTGGATGAGTTGGCTTATGGAAAACCGTTGGTAAAAATGGATGGAATACATGGCGGATACGCCCAACAAAGGGTACCGGTAAACTCAGGTGAAAGTTAAGACTGCCCATTATTGAAAAGCAATCTATTTATAAATGATGGATTTTGCAAATAGCCAGGCTAGGGACTACCATGACGGCCAAAATCTGCCGATTCCAACCGTGTTTCTCACAATGAATTCATGATGACTCAATCCCTATGAATTGGCCGCACTATTAAATACCATCAGTCATTATCGGACACCGTTGTGGTGGTTTGAGAACTGTGGGCTACTTTTTGATGGGTATTGGGGTTCAAAGTGATTAGTTTGTAGGTTTTTTAGGTAAAACATTGCTTGGAAGGTAGAATGGTTATAGTGTGACGGTTCTTTTATAGGCATACCGTTAGCAAATATTGGATGGGGCTTGAAAAACACTATGGATACTGTTATAGAAAAACACTAGTAGACTTTTTTTGATATCGACCATCGTAAGCCATTACAAACCCTTATTCACGATCATTCAGCCTCTACCTAACCAGCATTCTCGCTCATTGTCAGATGCTGACTAGCATCATTGCGTGGCATATAGTACGAATGAGGCCTTGCAAGTGGGACCGAAGATTTCACACGTCAGGTGTGGGACTAGTTGCCATCGCTATCTCATCGGCCATCAGGCGGTACTCGTAACTGGAAGCTGCTAGTTTGTATGGCTCTTAAACTTTTTGCTTCTATTCTGTTCCTATCTCATACCATGTAATTTCAGGTAACCAATCCTCACGACACGGACATTTGAGAGGAATGTGCTAGAACCAGTGAATTTTGATGATGCATATAGATGAACATAGGGTAAATGTAGGTAGCAGCAGCACACAGAGAACAGCTCCGCGCCAGTTCATCCAACCCATCGATCAGCCCTGATTTTTTTCTACTCTGTCCTTATTGGAGCCAATGTTGGTGGCATGGGATTATTACTACTTATCTGGGTGTCTCTCAAAATAAGGTGTCCCCAAATCATCCTGTATAGAAATCATTTGTAGCTATAAACCAACCATTTTTGGGGGTTCCCTATTTTAAGAAACACCTATGTCTACTTCATTGTTTTGTAATTATCTTCAACTCTCAACAAACAGTCTATAACCATGGCTCATCATCACTGACCATCAGATATTCTCATAAACCATCATGAAAAGTGATGGCTTCGAACATGGCGAGCTCATGACTACCAATGTCATTGGTTGATGACTAAGTTCATTGACGAAGTAAGAAATGTCCTCCATGATGGTCACTATTTGGTGGTTTCTCAAAATAGAGGTACCCCCAAATCATCCATTAATAGTCATCTATAGCAATAAACCAACCATTTTTTGGGTCCCTTATTTTGAGAAACCACCATTTGTAACATGAACCACTGATGATCACTGGCGCATGACGTGCAGCGCAGCGGATGGATGCGGCGTGAACGCAGGACATCGTCGACACCGGAAAGACCCTCAAGGCGCCGAGCTCTCGTCGCCAGCGACATCCGAAGCTCGACTCATCACTAAGCATCACTGATTTTTAGGCGATGGTTCATGGTGAACCAATAATGGTTAGTGATGGTTAATTGGTTAACCATTAGTGATGGTTATTGGGTAACAATGTTATATTTTGCTAATCATTGGCTACTGATTAATGGTTAACAAAAAACGGTTAACAAATAATGGTGAATCAGTAACCAATGATCAACCAATGAATCAGTAACCAATGACCAACCATGGTGAATCAATCTTTTGTTTAACAAACAATGGTTAAGAAATGGTGAACCAATAATGGTTAAGAAAAAATGGTTAATTAACAAATAATGGTGAATCAGTAGCCAATGATTAGCAAAATTGTTAACAAGAACCAATAATGGTGAATCAATAGCCAATGACGATTCGATAATGGTGAATAGGAGATTAAACACCAATAAGAATGGTTGAGAACGGTTCATGGTGGTTCACAATGGTGGTTAAACATCTTTGAATCAATCATTGTTGACAATGGTGACTAACAAAGGTTAGTGATTCATAAATATTGGCTAGTAACTAGTAATGATAATGGTTGATAATGGCAATTGATAATGGGTTTTAATAGGGGATGATAGGAACCAATAATGGTGATTGATGATGGTGATTCAGGGTAGGCTAGTAATCTAACAGTTCGCTGGCTGGGCATTCACCATATTTTGTAGGGAAACCATCAATGATTGCTGGATTTTCCAGCCAGCTATGTTTGATTACCAGAGAGTACATGGTGGTTTCGGAAAATAGGGGTACTCCCCAAACGATTGAGTTTATTAACCATTCATGGTAATAACCCAACCATAACTTTGGGGTCCCCTAATTTAAGATATCCCCATGTAGCTATTAAGGGCATCAAAGTTCAGGGGGCTGATCATCATCACCAGGAAAGGAAACTGGAAGAGGGGAATTCCGAACATGAAACTATCCTCAAGCTCTCAATCGTTGGAAGCCAAAATGGAGATTTTTCAAAATTTGCAACCCCGCAAAATGAACATTGATGTACCATTCTAACGGACTAATATTGGATGATTTGAGGTTACCCCAACTTTGAGAACAATCACATGGAAGTGTCTCCAAATAGGAAGCCCCAAATATCAGGTTGATGACTAATAATGATTAACACACTGGATAATAACTGCGGTCGCCTAGTCTGAAAAATGCCTAGTCATGGGCTAGTCCATAGTGGTTGATCGACGGCAATGCTTAGTAGCCACCGCGACTCATGAAGTGAGTATTTAGTGATGATTCACAACGTTGAATGATGCTTGATAGCGGTGTGGCTGAGTTCGGGTGATGTTTTGTGGATGACGGGTACCCGTTGACTCTCTGCTAGCGCACGTCTAGGGAAAAGTTCTTGGGATCTGCAATGCCTGTGCAGGGGTTGCAATCCATGATCCTCACAACAGGTGAAGCCAAATAAATGAAGGGTATTGGTACCAAATGAGTAGAGGGTAAAGTCCTGAGTATGTGATTTCAATGATCCAACAGGAGGTGAGGTTATACTATTCACTGTATTGCGTGGGATGTGTTTCTTTTCCATGGCTTGCGTGCCCGTTGCGGCCCCACTGGTGGCGAAGCCAACCCAACTGAAGTCACGGTCTTGTTGGTGGATTCTGAATCAGCGTAGTGTACACAATTGTTCACTGATTCACAATACAGCCAGTAACAATCAGTGACCAACCAACAGCCAGCAACAATCATTGAATTGGTACAGATTGTTACTGTTTCATCGAGAATCCGAACAAAACCGATCACAGAGAACATTTGGTCACCGATTGTCACTGGCTGCTGGTTGGAAGGGAGCCAGGAGCTACATGTGCCCGTAGATCCATTCATTGGGAGGGAGCAATTTGCAGCTACGAGGGGTTTTCCGACCAAATGGTACAAGGTGGGCCCCCCATCAGCTATAGCCGTTGGGTCATAACTGGGGTAACTACCATTTATGGTAGATACAACTATAGTTAAATGGCCTTATAAACCGAGGTATATCTGGGGGGGCCCACCTTGTAGGTTATTAGCCATTGATTATTCACCATCATGTTATAGCCATCGTTTAATCATGATTTATCATCATCAACCATCATCGAATCCAACTCTTGCTGGTTCCTGGTTGTTAACCAGGGTGTAACCACCATGAAGCATCATTCGCCACCATCATCCGAAAGTTCGGTGACAAAGCTTTCACTGGTAACATTCATCTGTCTGATCAAAGATCATTCAGCTCAGCCGCCTGGCTTGGTGAATCACTAGTTGTGGGCACAGCAACAGGCGCTCAGATCACCCTGGATGAAGGGGCGCCGGGTCCACCGTGGTGACCCCGTGCCCGCCAGGCCGTGTGTGAGCTCTTCGCTCAACGAGGTGCGGCCTCAATGGCCATCTGCACGTTGCTGGATAAGAAGGCAGGGCGCAGGGAGGCTCCCAGCGCTCGGGTTGGAGCAACCACTAATGAACCACGATGATGAAATTAACCACTAATTAGCCACTAGATTGCTTGGATCAACCATTAGATTAACCACCTTTGAAACCAATCATCAACCACTAACCACTAGCGGAACCACAAATATTAACCACTAGTTCAATGATTAAACGATTAAACCATCTTAATCACTAATACTAACCACTATTGAAGCACCAGATTCACCGACTCATATTGATTCACCACTAGATCAACCACTAGATCAACCACCAACCACTAGATTAACCACCAGTTTAACCACTGATATTACTCATATGGCTGTGCTGTGGGTCAAAACCCTTAGTCCCCCTGGCTCCCAATCATTAACCATTATTTTCCCTATAGTTTGTTGGCTATATTGGTTGGTCAACTGCTTGACCCAGCTCGCCATATAGCTGGTATATCCCCTAGTATTGTTGCTGAACTCATCCCCTATCATTATCCCCTATTATTAACCCTATTATAGTTGGTAAATCACTAAAATTCAGTGATCCCTGATCATAAACTGATTGGTGGTTGAAGCACCCCGTCATGAAAAATATGCTTGTCATCCAACCAAGTGTTAATACTGGTATTTATTGATTCACCACCACTTCACCATCCCTTCAACCCACCTTCGGCTCTCTCGCAGGCGCGTCGAGCGGTCCAGGACTTGGAGATTCGCTACGTGGGCTTCGATTGCGCCTCGGCAGCGGCCACGGGACCTGCGGTGCGGCACCTCCCATGGCAGGCCAGGTCGTGGGGATGCCATGGCGCGGGAACCTCCGAGTGAAGCAGAAATGGGTTGGTGAACTCAACCAAGGTATAGGGTTAACTTAGCCAAGTTATAGGGTCAACTAACCAAGTGATATGGTCAACTAACCAAGTTATAGGGTCAACTACTCAAGTGATAGCTAATCCAATGGTTGTTTTATGGCCCTATATGGTTGGTTCATGTTGGTTCGTTATTTGTCCCCATCCCTGCGAGGTAAATGCGTGGGTCCTGCTGCGTCGCAAAAGCGCGCGCTTTTGCACCGCGTTGTCTTGAGCAGCATGGATGAAGACAAGAGATGGTCTGGAGCATGGATGAAGACAAGAGCAGCAGTCGGTCAGTGAGAAAAGCGATCAGGAAGGCAACTGGCGAAATCCGCCTGCGTAAGGAAGGCTCGAATGCCAGGGCTGGCGTGTGCGCCGAAAGAGGTTGTCGTGTCGGAAGAGTTCAAGTTTCGTCTGCAAAGTCCGGATATGGATGTGTGGATGGAGGCCATTTGAGATGACAAATTGTAAAAAAATGTTTCCATTCTCACTTGTCGGTTGGTGGTTTCAAACATTTTTTATTTTCCCTAGTAATAGGGATTAACACTTGTTTGGTTGATAAGCATATTTTTCATAGTGGTTCACCCACCAACCAGTTCATGATCATAATCAACCATTAATACCATATATAACCATTATTAACCACTAGTTAACCACCAGATAACCATGGGTGGTTCAACCACCAACAAGAAGTCATGCTTGTCTGGGCAAAGCCACAAGGTCGCATGCAGCGACCTTCCGGAAGTTCAGCCTCAGAGCTCGAAGTCCCGAAGGATCTCCATGGCCAAAGCCACCAAAGAATGATCAGGGATCACTGAATTATAGTGATTTACCAACTATAATACTGGGTTATAGTGAATTCTTATAGCAATTTACCAACTGATATAGGGTTAATGATAGGGGATAATAAAAGGGAATGAGTTCAGCAACAATACTAGGGGATATACCAGCTATATGGCGAGCTGGGTCAAGCAGTCAACCAGCAAGAATGGTGGATAATAACCAACAACCAGGGAAAACAATGGTTAATGATGGGGAACCAGGGGGACTAAGGGTTTTGACCCACAGCCGGATCACTGAAGTTGAATCGTCCATGCCGTCCGTATAGCTAATCTAATGGTTGTTCTATTGCTATGAACGGTTGACAAACTGGATGATAACTGGGGGGTCTCCGATTTTCAGAAACCCCCATGTGGTGGTTTCTCAAAATAGGGGACCCCTCAAATCATCCCATATTCACCATTTATAGCAATAAACCAACTATTTGTTGGGTCCCTTATTTTCAGTAACCACCACGTCGAAGATGATGACATTGCCAGCGTCTCACTCCTTAGCAATTAGACATTGCCCGACCAGGCCACAGAGGTTGCCAACGCAGTGACCATCAGTGAAGCGTTGATGGGCCATCTGGCCATGGGTCAAGCAGTTAACCAATCAAAGATGGGGGATAACCACCACCAATAATAGGGAAAACTATGGTTAATGATGGGGTAACCAGGGGGACTAAGGGTTTTGACTGCCATCTACTTAAACCATGAAACGAACCATTGGCCATCAATAAAACCACGGATCTATGTTCTACTGAACATCATTGAACCCTAGATGGTTTAACTAGCCATTAGGGATCCAAACCATCTGCTAGATGATCCTGACTAACCATCTACTAACCATCTACTAACCATCTACTAACCATCTACTAACCATCTACTCACCATCTACTCACCATCTACTAACCATCTAATTGAATAGAAATCATTACTCGTCACTAACCATCCTATTTGCCATCATTGCACCAATCATTGACCTTCTGATTGGACCAATCATTGAGCATCAATTAACCAGTGTGAAAGGAACTCATTCATGCGCCAGGTTGTCATGTGTGATTTTCACTCCCGCCGTAACACGGGGCTCAACAGGGTCCTTGAGTCATTCGCGGCGCGCAAAACATGGTGTGTTAGCTTCGGACTGTCACGATACCGGTCAGTTTCCATACTGGTAGCGGAGCGGTTAGCGACCCTCCGTGGTACGTGCAGATCCTTGAGGCCTTTGTGCCATTCCGCGTTGCGAGACTGGAAACCAAGAACAGTGTTCGAGAAATAGACCGATCTCAGCGACGGTCCTTTGCACGGCTGGCATCGTTGCCAGCGATTGCAGAATCGTTGAAATGTCCGTGGCGGGACTCAA
>VSDK01011651.1:0-37129 GCA_009767595.1 Symbiodinium kawagutii | reverse complement strand
TTGTCGTTTTCCAGTACGACAATAAAGCGCGTTTGTCGCAGTACGCTGAAACGTATTCGTTACAAAGTGGCCTGGAAATTGGCGATAAATTGCGTGGACTGCTTGCAGAGGTCCAAGGCCACATCGTCAACTTGAAGCAATGGGAAGAACAGTCCCGAGAGAAGATCCCACACCTTGCTCTCACGGACTGCAGGTCATTGTCGGACCATCTGGATGCAGAGGTACCGGCGAAGGTGACAGACAAACGTCTAGGGATTGAGTTGAGTGCGATCCACGAAAACCTCTGGAAGGACGGACGCAGAACATTCCGATCCATGAAGGGAGGTGATCAAGTCCGTTGGACATCTACTGCAACTATGGTTGCGGATGCACTCACGAAAATGATGCGACCAGACCTGCTGGTAAAGACCCTGAACAGCAATCTGGTTCGCGTGGAAGGCATTGAGACGCATCGTACCAAGAAGAAGCGCTGACTGAAATTAGCTTTTGTACAGACCACATGACCCCTGAAGACTTGGTTGAGTGTGAAAGGAACTCATTCATGCGCCAGGTTGTCATGTGTGATTTTCACTCCCGCCGTAACACGGGGCTCAACAGGGTCCTTGAGTCATTCGCGGCGCGCAAAACATGGTGTGTTAGCTTCGGACTGTCACGATACCGGTCAGTTTCCATACCAGTCATAAGTCAGTAGCCATCATTCAACTAAGCATCCTATTACCATCATTTGGTGGTTTCTCAAGTCATAGGGGTACCCCTAGCTATCATCCTGGATGTTATAATCTATTCATTGTTGATAATCACCATCATTTAAAACCATCCTGGTTGCTGGATTCCAGTTTATTCATCATTTATAAGAACAAACCATCCATTTGCGGGGTTCCCCATGTTCAGAAAAGCACCATTTGGTGGTTTCTCAAGTCATAGGGGTACCCCCAAATCATCTAGTTATTAACCATTTATAGCAATAAACATTAATAAACTAACCATTTTTTGGGCTCCCCCTGGTCAGAAAGCACCATTTGACCCACCAGCCACAGCATCCAATGAACCAGCAGCCACTGCTGCGAAAGCGCGGCGGTCGCCCAGGTCCTAACGCTGCTTGACTGACGGTGGAGGTTTTGCGAAGCGGGCTGAGCTGGAGAATGACATGGTTGTTGATGGTCAGATGATGGTTAAGGGATATAGTGAATACGATTTGATGGTTGTATGATGGTTAGATGATGGTTAGATAATGGTTCTATGATGATTAGATGATGATTAGATGATGGCTGCTCAAGAAGCTTGCGATGCAATTCATCATGGTTGAGGAACCGTTCATGGTGAAGAAACAAGCTGGTTGAGCTGGTGGAGGTTATTCGATGTGATCAGCAAGGGCTAAAGTGATTAGTAAGGGCCACATATTGTTTTTCATTGGTGGTTGACATATTGAACAAAACCAGAGACACCAACAATTGTTCATTGGGCATGTGGATCTGATGCTTGGTCGTGTAAAGACCCAAGAATTGCTTGGAAGCAACCAGTCTAGGTGACATAACCAGCCACTGAGTTGGATTTTCAATGATTTTTAGTGGTTCTTGGATTATAGCGACGGACAATTACTTAGAACGTCTTTTTGAAAAAACGGCGAAGCGAAACGCAGTAGGGAATACGTTCTAAGCTTGCACTTAGAACATGGGGAAACCACCCACTTAGAACATTCCGCAAGCTACACACTGCACTAAGAACGTCACTCACTTAGAACGTGCCACATGTGAAGTTATATTACATACAAACGTGACTTTAAGCAATACGTCACACATATACTCACACTTAGAACGTGCTATTTGTCCGATTCTGATGTATTACACGCAGAACCTGTCAACATGTAAATAAAAAACGCCTATTTATATATATATATCTATCTATGAATATATATATATATATATATGTATGTATGTACATTCACACACACTTCCACGCATATGCATGCATACATTATCCGAATGCGGTCGAATGCTGGAAAATGTTGGTACCCCGCGGCATTCCGCAGCTGCGAAGGAACCAATGTGCTTGAGAAAACCTCAAGACTTAAGATGCACCAAACATTGTGCGGTTTCATTGCTTTTCGCCGTGGAGTGTAATCCTTATATAGTTTGTATAGGCTACTTCTATATATATATATATATACATATAAATGGCTGGTTCATGTGGCTCTTCACCACATCACACACCTACGATCATCCTGCGCAATGGCGTCTTCATCATCAGATGGGCAGGGCCAGCCACCGCCGGCCCCGAAGTTGCCAGAAGAGATCAGTGAATTCGGCTATGGGATACGTGGCCGCAAAGGTGTGAAGGTATCTCAAGAAAACTGCGAGATTCCATTTATATATTCATATATTCATGTTTTCATATGCATATTCAAATCTATATTCATATACATATCTGTTTCTATATCTATCTATCTATCTATCTATCTATCTATCTATCTATTTATCTATATATACATTGTATAGATTCCAATTTGTAACCGACGTTCTAAGTGGAGGTGGTCCCCAAGGATTGGATCCCAAACGGTTTACCTGTAGAGGATCTATGATTGTTCAACCTTGTTTATGCCGGGTGTTGGTTTTATATACAGTAGATGTCTATATACAGTTGGCATCATTTGCACCATTTTCTTTTCAGGATTACTCATGACTGGAAAGTAAGACCATGGATTGGCTGTTGGGGTACTAGTATGCCGCCAGTTTCCAGGATTGAGCCGATGTTCTAAGTGCAGGGTCCCTAGAACTATATGTGCTACCGTGTGGGTTGTGCCACGGTGGTTCTTTGGCCCAAGTCAAGGTTCAAGAGGCAATTCTTGTTTAGATAGTGTTCTCGTATCCTTGTTTTCTCAGAGCATCATGGATTTGGGCGTCTACATCTTGGGGAGCTTACTGCTTTCAGTTCTCGTCAATGTGATTTTGATCCTGCACTTGATGTGGACATGCTGTCGTGGCAAAACCCATGCCAAAGAGCTTTCCCACAACAACAACAACAACAAGTGTGAAAGCCCTGTGAAGACTGGAGTGGCGTTTGATCGAATGAGCGAGTTCGATATGAGAAAGCGAACAAAAGATGATAGCGTGAATAGCGTGGTCATATTTCCAAAGGCTGGCAAAGTGTTTCATAAACCTAGTTGCTCACATGTAGCCAAACAAGGTGTTGCTGAAACAAAGACATACAGTCCATGCAAGGACTGCTTTAAATAGTGCTTGCGTGCACGTTGGCTCCGCTCATACAATCATCCATCACAATTCTATACACATGAATATAGGTGTGTTGTTTTTCCTCACCGGCAAACGTGTTTTTTAAGTCCCAAGCAAGCTCTGATCTACATGGATCGTTCGCGACGCTTTCGAAAATGGATGGCCGCTGGTCCGATGGGTTAAAGAAATAGTGTAGCGCCACGGAAAAAACAAGTTGAACAAAACCGCACTGGCGTTTCAGTGCGCCAAGTCAAGTTTCTATGGTCTTCGTGCAATTTCGTAAGCGATATCCGGGATTGCAACAAGCCAAGCAACGATGTTCTAAGTGGATGTTTTCCCCAAGGATTGGGTCCCAAATGGTTCATCCGTTGGTGATCTAGTTGTTCAATCTTGGTTATGGCGGGTGTTGGCTGTAGATATTTACAACTGGTACCATCTGCACCATTTTCTTTTCAGGATCACTTCTTTGGGAGGAGGTTGGAAAACATAGCACGACTGGAAAGTAAGGCCATGGATTGGATCTTGAGATACCAGCATCCCACAAGTTTCCAGGGTTGAGCCGATGTTCTAAGTGAAGGGTCCCTAGAACTATGTGCGCTTCATTGTGCTACAATCAGGGCTTTCCATATATATATATATTCAAATAGTTACAAAAAGAAAATCAAAGAAACGCAAATCACGGTATACTATAATATGGGGATGTCCGTTTTAACATGTTCGACAGAACCGCACTGGTGTTTCAGTGAGCCAAGTCAAGTTTCTATGGTCATCATGCAATTTCGTAAGCGATATCCGGGATTGCAACAAGCCAAAAAACGATGTTCTAAGTGGATGTTTTCCCCAAGGATTGGGTCCCAAATGGTTCATCCGTTGGTGATCTAGTTGTTCAATCTTGGTTATGGCGGGTGTTGGCTGTAGATGTTTACAACTGGTACCATCTGCACCATTTTCTTTTCAGGATCACTTCTTTGGGAGGAGGTTGGAAAACATAGCACGACTGGAAAGTAAGGCCATGGATTGGATCTTGAGATACCAGCATCCCACAAGTTTCCAGGGTTGAGCCGATGTTCTAAGTGAAGGGTCCCTAGAACTATGTGCGCTTCATTGTGCTACAATCAGGGCTTTCCATATATATATATATATATATATATATATATATTCAAATAGTTACAAAAAGAAAATCAAAGAAACGCAAATCACGGTATACTATAATATGGGGATGTTCGTTTTAACATGTTCGACAGAACCGCACTGGTGTTTCAGTGAGCCAAGTCAAGTTTCTATGGTCATCATGCAATTTCGTAAGCGATATCCGGGATTGCAACAAGCCAAGCAACGATGTTCTAAGTGGATGTTTTCCCCAAGGATTGGGTCCCAAATGGTTCATCCGTTGGTGATCTAGTTGTTCAATCTTGGTTATGGCGGGTGTTGGCTGTAGATGTTTACAACTGGTACCATCTGCACCATTTTCTTTTCAGGATCACTTCTTTGGGAGGAGGTTGGAAAACATAGCACGACTGGAAAGTAAGGCCATGGATTGGATCTTGAGATACCAGCATCCCACAAGTTTCCAGGGTTGAGCCGATGTTCTAAGTGAAGGGTCCCTAGAACTATGTGCGCTTCATTGTGCTACAATCAGGGCTTTCCATATATATATATATGTATATATATATATATATATTTATGTATATTCAAATAGTTACAAAAAGAAAATCAAAGAAACACAAATCAGAGTATACTATAATATGGGGATGTTCGTTTTAACATGTTCGACAGAACCGCACTGGCGTTTCAGTGAGCCAAGTCAAGTTTCTATGGTCATCATGCAATTTCGTAAGCGATATCCGGGATTGCAACAAGCCAAAAAACGATGTTCTAAGTGGATGTTTTCCCCAAGGATTGGGTCCCAAATGGTTTATCCGTTGGTGATCTAGTTGTTCAATCTTGGTTATGGCTGGTGATGGTTTAAGATGTTCAATCTCTTAGGGTCCCCATCATATGTCCTACCTGGACAATCTGTCTGAAAGCAGTGGCACACCAAGGTATCAAGTGAAGCTCGACGCGTTCAAGCGGAAGTTTATGACTTCCCACTATCCTTCCCAGGAGGGTGCCAAGCAAGCAGCTATCAGCTTTCACACTACGGCGTGGAAATTGGTGAAGCAGTTTGATGACATGAAGGGGAAGGCACATACTGCTCGGGAGAGAGAGAGAGATATAACATACAGATCATACATGTAATTTTTTGGGTCAGCACAAATAGTATATATGATTACTTGCATAGATGCACAAAGATACAATCTTAACGTGATTCACATTTACGTGAAGACAATGTTTCTTGTTTGAACCTACGTATATTCTTATATCATCATATCCCTTTATATATATATATATATGTACATGTGTGTGTAAATGCATCTGTATATAAATAGTTACTGACATGCATGGCTCATATCCCACATTGACATGGTTTCCTGCAATTGTAGGCTAAAGATCGGAACTCCTGGATGGTAGCGAACAACTTCTCTACTTCGTTGGCGTTGGCAAAGCAACGGGCCAACATGTTAGAGAAGATGTCACAGGGGAGGATCCGGGTCGTTGAGCAGAAGATTCTGGGAGCCGTTTCTTTGTCTCCCATGGTTGTGAATGCTGGCAAAATCGAGTTGAGCTTGGATCTTGGCAAATACCAAGTTACTTTTCCAACTGGGAGTGGAGAGTTCATGGTCAAAACCGTTGAAAGTGTCAAAGTTGCCAACGATTGGCTTCTCACAATGTCGGAGTCATACAAGTCAGGGTCTTTGGCCCATGGTTTGAATGCTGCCAAGAAAGACGTGAAGGATGTAGTCGCTTTGGAATTGGCCACTGACAACTTAAGTAAAGATGGTTCCAGTTCAGGTGCGTTGAGTGAGGTGCTGACCAAACAACAGGGAGATCAGAAACCTGAAAATGTCACTTCTTCATTCCTGAACGCAGCTTCCATGGCTGCCAGCAAGCCCAAAAAGTCAGAACTGCCAGAATCGTCGGTTTCCGTTCACAAAGGTAGTTTGAACACTTTCCTACAGCTGGCAGCCAAAGACTCATGTATCAAAGGAGTGATGTTTGGAAAGGAAGCATGGAATAAGAAATTTCATGCAGTTTGCATTATACTTACTACGGGGAGCATGGAAGACATCTTGAAGGAGAAGCGGGTTCAAGGACGATGTTCTGCACTGGGGTTGACAGCGTGTGGTGCACTCGTTGTTGGGTCGCAAAAGCATTGGCATGAACAGTCCCAAGCGGTTCTTGATACTTTCAGTGGTGGATGCGCTGACCCACTTTTGATTTGTGCTGACTTGACAGACTCAATAGCTGGGGTTCTTTGTGCCTGGGAGCAAAACCATGAAAGCAACCAGCTGATCCATGTGCAGATCTCGCACACTACCCAACCTCGAGATCAAAAGCAACGCTTGACATATACCATGGTACACGTAGATGAGTTTGGGGTCAGCCACATTGAGCATGCCACCAAGAAAGTTTGCGCTGCTGTTATAGAACATGCGTTGGCAAGAAAACGATCACAAGATCAATCCTCAAATGGTTCCAAAATGGCATCATTTAGACGCATTGAAGTCCCTGCTGACGGCCTATGCGGTTTCCATTCCTTGTGTGCCATCAACAATTTGGATTCATTTGAACAGATCCCAAGAAAGCAAACTGGCTGCCCTTTGAACAACAACATGTTGGCCACAGAAATAGCCAGAGCCAAAAGACTGCATCAGTATGTTTGTGAGTGTGCATTGGAGCGATGCTCGGACATTGGCATTGACAGCATCGACATTGAGCGGCTGCAATCAAATCCAGCATTTGCACCGACAGATCTGAAGTGGATTTCTAAAACTCTTGGCTACACGGTGCGGCTTACTTGCGCTCCCGAGGTGGATGATGAAAGTCGGTCATCTTGATCCAGTGGCGTTGTTGTTTTCAATCGACGTTCTAAGTGGGGGACTCCCAAAGAGAAATGATTGAGAAGTAGTCTCTCCATATCGTGTCATATGATGTGAAATCTAAATGTACACCTATATGTATATAATATGTGAATATTTATTTACATAAACACACCTATATGTTCATATACAAATACAATTACATGATAGATATCAGTTCGCAGGCTGGACATGGGAGCTACTTGGATGTGGTCTTTGGAGAAGGTGATCCCAGTCATCATATGTTCTTCGAGTTCAGGTGGGACCCAGAGCATACGCATCAATACGGTCACTACTCAGTTCTGACACCAGCCAAACTGGGAGCGAAAGACACCATCCGTCTGCGTGAGATTGCGTCCCGGCATCTGATTTAGGTATACAATTGATAATCTTTTTGCAGAGTTCAAGTATTTGTTTATCAATATACTATATGTATATATATATATATATGTATATTTTTAACCAATGATCAAAAAGGTAGATATAGATAGGTGTTGTTCTTCAATGTTCTCCATAGATCATTGTAGATATATGATTGGTTTGGACCTTTGGACCAAAATCCCTGCGGCCTATTGCTCTAAGCCAATTCTGCGCACATGTTTCTTTTATATACTGTTCGAATCTGCATCCTAGGTCGATGAACAGCAGAGCAAGCAAGATCAGAAGCTGCTCGAGTTCTTCAGCAATGACGACATACCTGCCTTTCTTTTGGGTGAAGCAGGGCATGATGACAAACCACCAGAGACAATAACAACAACATCAATCTCACCGGCAACCGCACAAGCAACACCGACAGAAGCACCACAAAGTCTACAATCACCTCCAGAAGCACCCCACTTAGAACGTTCCTTGCCAACAGGCTCACCCAAGCACGAAGATGGCGAAGCATTGCCACCGGCAAAGCAGGCATCAGCAGATGATGATGGACATACACCAGTGGAGTCAGCAGAGCAGTCAGAGCAGCCAAACCAACCGGCTGAGCAAACCATGGCAGAGGCAAAAGATTGTGCAGGGCAACAGTCATCAGTTCACACCACAAGTTGGCAAGCAGAAGCAGCAGCACAGCCATCAACAGAGCAAGCAACATCAATCACACCGGCAATCGCACAAGCAACACCGACAGAAGCACCACAAAGTCTACAATCACCTCCAGAAGCACCACACTTAGAACGTTCCTCGCCACCAGGCTCACCCAACCACGAAGATGGCGATGCATTGCCACCAGCATCGGCAGATGATGATGGACATCCACCAGTGGAGTCAGCAGAGCAGTCAGAGCAGCCAAACCAACCGGCTGAGCAAACCATGGCAGAGGCAGAAGATTGCGCAGGGCAAGAGTCATCAGTTCACACCACAAGTTGGCAAGCAGAAGCAGCAGCACAGCCATCAACAGAGCAAGCAACATCAATCACACCGGCAATTGCACAAGCAACACCTACAGAAGCACCACAAAGTCTACAATCACCTCCAGAAGCACCACACTTAGAACGTTCTTTGCCACCAGGCTCACCCAAGCACGAAGATGGCGAAGCATTGCCACCGGCAAAGCAGGCATCAGCAGATGATGATGGACATACACCAGTGGAGTCAGCAGAGCAGTCAGAGCAGCCAAACCAACCGGCTGAGCAAACCATGGCAGAGGCAGAAGATTGCGCAGGGCAAGAGTCATCAGTTCACACCACAAGTTGGCAAGCAGAAGCAGCAGCACAGCCATCAACAGAGCAAGCAACATCAATCACACCGGCAATCGCACAAGCAACACCGACAGAAGCACCACAAAGTCTACAATCACCTCCAGAAGCACCACACTTAGAACGTTCCTCGCCACCAGGCTCACCCAACCACGAAGATGGCGATGCATTGCCACCAGCAAAGCAGGCATCCGCAGATGATGATGGACATACACCAGTGGAGTCAGCAGAGCAGTCAGAGCAGCCAAACCAACCGGCTGAGCAAACCATGGCAGAGGCAGAAGATTGCGCAGGGCAAGAGTCATCAGTTCACACCACAAGTTGGCAAGCAGAAGCAGCAGCACAGCCATCAACAGAGCAAGCAACATCAATCACACCGGCAATTGCACAAGCAACACCTACAGAAGCACCACAAAGTCTACAATCACCTCCAGAAGCACCACACTTAGAACGTTCCTCGCCACCAGGCTCACCCATCCACGAAGATGGCGATGCATTGCCACCAGCAAAGCAGGCATCCGCAGATGATGATGGACATACACCAGTGGAGTCAGCAGAGCAGCCAAACCAACCGGCTGAGCAAACCACGGCAGAGGCAGAAGATTGTGCAGGGCAAGAGTCATCAGCTCACACAAGTTGGCAAGCAGAAGCAGCAGCACAGCCATCAACAGAGCAAGCAACATCAATCACACCGGCAATCGCACAAGCAACACCGACAGAAGCACCACAAAGTCTACAATCACCTCCAGAAGCACCACACTTAGAACGTTCTTCGCCACCAGGCTCACCCAACCACGAAGATGGCGAAGCATTGCCACCGGCACAGCAGGCATCAGCAGATGATGATGGACATACACCAGAGAAGTCAGCAGAGCAGCCAGAGCAGCCGAAGCAATCAATCACACCGGCAAGCAGACCTTGGATCCAAACAATATCTCCGGCTTCCGTGGAAATCAAGCAGGAGTATGCATCCCCAAGCATTGGTGATCAAACACCACGTTCTATCACTCTTGTTGGGCGCGAGGAAAACCACAGAAAACCAGCACAGGAGACAGCATTGAAAACAGAGCCTGCACGCACACCACTTCAGCTTCCTCAGAAACGGCGAAAGCACCGAGACGCTGTTTTGGCTCGCAATGGGCAAACCACTGCACGCGTCAGCCCACAAGACAAGCAACTTGCAAGCAGCATCCTCACAGAACTCGCACAACCTACAGCAGAACAGAAAAGAGGAAAAAAGAGAAAAGCCGACTCACCTGAGGTGCTTTGCATACAGCTGACAGAAAAAGTTTGGAATGCCCTGAAAAGCAAAGACACAGAACACCTGGTGAAAGGCTACCACATGCAGCCAACACCGACTACCGTGTACGTGCTGGTTTCCTCAAATGACAATGCACACTGCAGTTGCATTTATGTGGGAACAATATCAGTGCTCGCCTCGGAACAAATCACCTTCAAGAAGGACCTGAAAACCTACATGAGTGACACCCTCGAGGAACAAGCATGGCGTGGCAAGATCAACGCTGGCCACAAAGCCTTTGCATGGCAAATTGGCAACGTGAAGCCAACACCCCAGGGCCACAATGTAAAGTTCGTGGGCCAAAAGTTCAGGAGTAGACACTTCCGGATTAGCAAAGCAAAACTGTTCAATGGAATTGACATATCTATCCCGAAGCCATCGCTGTTCCGGACTTCTGGCTTTTTCCTGAAGCTACTATCAAATACAGCTTATGACAAGCTTAGGAAGGTGGCGAACGCTTTAGACGGGCATTGTCTTCGCATTGGCACTTCTTGCAGTGGAAGCGACATTTGTATGGTAGCTGCAACAGCTCTCATTCAAGAATTGGGAACCGAGTTTGGGGTGTCTTGGTGATGCAAACAAGCTTTGGGACCCTACATGTATGAACATATCGATGTCACACATACACCAAAAGTTGTTTTTCAAAAACATGTTATATAGGAACCTCCAAATTGCAATGGTTGATAGCTTAATCTACGTTCTAAGTGCTGTGTCGCAGGAGGAATGACATAGCCTTTGTTCGCGTGGCCTTTATCAGAAATGCTTCTCTTGCAATCCTACCAGGTTTGAACACAAGTGATAATGAACGATTGAATAAGCATAATGAATATGTTTGGATTGGATGGCTCCGTGCATCAAACAAATGAAACAAATGGGTGTTTCTCTAAATAGGGAACCCCCCCAAAATGGTTGGTTTACCCCTATCAAGCATGATATAGTATTTGATGATTCTTCAGGTCCCCTATTTTGAGAAACACCCAAATATATAGGTTTCACAATCAGAACACCCAACCAACCAACACGACGACAAGACTTCAAGATTTGCTGCACAAATTTACAAATCTCAAGAACATGTTCTAAGTGTCAGTCTTCCCAAGGTATTCTGGATCCCCATTTGATACGAGCAACTAGCATACCAATACATGAACGCAGGCAGACATGCATGTCAGTATTCGTGCGATGTGTATGTAAGTCTTGCCCGTGACACTTTCTTAGGTGGACATTGGTGTGCATCATGTGTTCCCCGCAGAAATCGATGAGCGAAAGCGAAACTACATCTTGTCAACATCTTCGCCCGACCACGTGTTTGGAGATGTATCCTGCTTCTCAAATTCAAAGCAGGAGGGATTTTGCTTCAAGTGCAACAAATCTCATGGCATCTCTGCAGATGAGATGGACATTGACATTTTAATCGCCGGACCTTCATGCAAGGACATTAGTATCTTAGCAGCAAAAGCGAGGTATGAAGAACCAAACTCGTTTTTTTGCCTGGTTTTCTGATATTCTCACTGCTTTTCTTGACCACTGACTTACTTCCAGTGGCATACTTTGCAAACATCTTATATATATATAATCAGTTCTCATCATATTAGAGCAATGAAAATTTGAACTAGCTGCTCAACTACTGAGTCTGCATTTGACCTGTGGAACACCACTGACCAAAGAAGCCACCTTGTGACAACCAATCACCTGAGTTTTTTTCAGAATACCTACCACCATAAATCATTTCATCATCAAACCATCCTATGCACCCTTGCATTTACTCAGTGTAGCTATGCATGTATATGCTGCTCCCCAAATCCCCTGTGTCTTCACAATGCCTGAGGCTCCTTGAATGCACAGGTGGACTCGTTTGCCGGGGTTTACGAGGAGGACATTGAACTGGAGAATGAAGGATCGTCCAGATCCACCTACTACCACGGATTCAAAAATGCGACTTGTTTGTTTCTTCATGGAAACGAGCTTTCATAATTTTAATGTCAAAAGTATATGTTCATATGTTTTATGTGTCAATGCGTTTTCAATAGATATGTTCCTAAGTACGGAGTTTTTGGAAACGTATACGTTCTAAGTGAGTGTGTCCCCAACGATAGTCATCTATAGTGAATACTTCAGTGTTGGCTCCTTGACCATTCATGAATTCATGCGATTGACACAATAAGGTAGTGGAGCTCCTGAACCCGATCATCGGCATTTACGAGAATGTCGCAAAAGCAGCACACAAATCGAAGGGCCACAGGCCTGCAGTGGAAGTTTCTTGCAAGGACGTTAAACATCCTTTTCATGTCGGGAAATCACATGTTACCATCCACAGTTCCTACATACATCTCTATATGTACATATTTACATGCCAGCTATGATACTTGCTACAGGCACACTCTCGGGTAGATTGGTGACCACGAGCAACTTTAAATACACATTTGGGTTCGGAAGAAACTAGATAAATGAATATATATATATATATATGTATATGAATACAGGTGTGTACTTTTTTGGCACGTATTCATCCTTATACACATCAATACTTCGATTTATAATGATGCATATGTGCACTTGCACAAGCATGTGTATATAAGTATATACACATGTACATCAAATGCCAAGCTCAGGTTGTGAAGGAACATTGCAACAAAGTCGGGTACAGCTTCGTATCTTGGCCTCTAGGGGGGTCGTTCCCAGTGGAACGTCCATCGTTCGAAGTCATGTATTTTTCACATTCGAAGGGAGTCCGGCTAAATGAAGGGAACTAGAAAGAGGGCATCGATGTCCCAATCATGAGCGACTTTTTGTACAACCCATCAATCATCCAGTATTGTCTCACCACCTCTACGGTCATTCACCACAATCACCAAATGTACATATATACATTCATATCTTTTTAACATTATCACGAAATGTTGGACGTTCTAAGTGCAGGGCTGTTGCAAGGATGTCTTGCAACCTAATCAATGTATATATATATATATATATATATAAAGGGAACCGCAGGCAACAAAGCTGAAACCATCAAACACAACAAACTCAACAAACCAACAGCAAAACCACCAAACAAACAACAAGAACATCAAACAAACAACCAGAACAACCAACAAACAACAAATCTGATCACTAGGGGCTTGGCCCAGCCCCAGCATCCACCATCAATCAAAAATTCTACATAAATAAATAAATAAAAAATATGTGTATATATATAATATTTGTTCCTTTTCATCATGCACTCATACACCATGAACGTGATATGTCCACGTCATTTCTATATACTTTTCCCGTGTTTTGGATCCAGCATACTCAGGCATACAACATCCTGGACTCTCAGAATTTCCTTGTCCGTCACCGACGCAACAGAGTGTATGGGGTGGCGGCGGTGAACACAGGATCACAGTCGGAGAGTGAGTATCAATTGGCTATGTCATCAATTCTGTCATCTTTGCAGACCCACTGCTCCTTTTCCATGGAAGAAACTTTTGACACCACGCTACCTCAACAGTTTATCCAGAACAAGCGGGAACGGGACCATGTCGACCGAATTTTGGAGCTTGTTCGTGCGGCATCTTGGTTGAAGGTGCTACTGTAGAGTATATGATTTGATTGTTTCTTTCTGGTCTATGTGTGGCACACCTTCCCCGGACATCCCAATGACAGCCATCTTTCAATCTCAAACATCTCTACCATGTCACCTGCTATTGACCTGTTTATCTAGCCATTGGGAGGTAAGCATGCCATGTGTATCTGCAATATTATGATCTATTTATCTATTTCTTCCTATGTATATAGCTATCACCTTGAATATCTATCCTATGCTGCTACCGCAGTCACTTAGAACATCAGTTTGAACATCTCAGGCTGGAAAACCTTCCAACATCTTTGTGGACACAAATGCTGGAGAGAAGAGGCAGGCGCCATATTGCTGCAACTCACTACCCTGTGTGACCCCGACACATCCCATTTATTCCTACGCATTGCAGCGGTACGTGACACCGGCGGAGTTTCTCGGTGCCCAGGCAATTTGGGAGTGTGACGTAGAAAACAAAAGAGCCTTCCGAGAAATGTGTGACACAATTGGTCAAGATGTTGCTGGAAATTCTTTCACTGGAACTGTGATACAAGCTGTCCTTCTGGCACAGTTTATTGTGGCAGATGCATGGGTGGAGCTGGAGTTAAAGAAAAACAACTCACTGGTTCCCGCTCAGCCCGTGCAGCCTGTTCAGCAGCAAGTGGAATTTGAACGAGAAGAACATTCCCCAGCAAAGAGACGAAGAGTTGCAAAACAACTGCATTCCCCTCAGAATGCAGTTGTGAATCTTCCACCTCCTCAGAATGCAGTTGCGCATCCTGCACCCCCAGTGCGATTGCGTGGAAAGCAGCCCGCTCCTGCATACCCTGCAGCAAAATCGACTAGGAAACGCAAAGGCACCGGAAAGGTCAAGCAAATCCGAGGAAAAGGAGGCAAGGGAAATTCACAGGCAAAAGGAAAGAAAGCCATGGCCACAATCTGGCAAAAAGAACAGATATGCAAGGCTTGGGATGAGATCAAAGCATCAGGTGTCAAGAACCCTAGCAAGGTACTTGAGGGTAGAAAGCTACCAGGTTTTTTCACAGGCTGTGTGTATGAGTCTAAGTGGGGTGCTCAGAGAGTTTCGCAGCAGTGGAGTCTGGTGTGCGCTGCCGCACCGCAGTTGTGCAAGAAGCACAAGGAACTTCCCAATTCCTTGCGTACCATCATGCAGTTACCCGAGAAAAACAATAACCTACCCCATGGTGCTGCTGATGATGCTTGTTCGAAGACTTTGCCTTTTCCACTGAAATGCGTGGTGGAATCGCTCATCATGGAGAAGATCCAATGTGGTCAGGAGGTGACGATGTGTTTTGTGAAGAATGCCATCGCTTTCTGCTGTGACTTGTGGAATGAGTGCGTGCACACCATCAGAGGTAATGTTCAAGAGAAAAGCTTGAGCATGCTGCGTGCACATGATGAGAAGTATGCGGTGATGCCGGCCCATGATCTCAATGCAGTATTTGATGACATTTCCCAGGCAATGAAAGGAATGTTGGTCACTATCCATATTTCCAGATCAGAAGCTGCCTTACGGTAGCTGGGTTGCAATGGGCAGATTGTTCTTGCATTTTACAGGTAGTATTGCAAATCTGTTTGTAAGAAACAACATTTTTTATTAGCATAATGTAGACAGTGTTTGTAACTAGATGCAAGCTTATACATACATTGACAAATATTGACAAACCGATTCTGCATTCAGATCTCATCATTGGTTCCAGGGCGGGCACACTTAGAACATGTGAGGTATGCCGGACGAATGATGAAATTGCTGTTATTCATGTGCATTCATCTACATTCATGTGCATTCATTCTGGCATGCATACATACATGCATACACACTTATATACATTACATTATATACATTTCATCACTTTCTAACCACATCATATCACATATAAGGTTACATTCTGTCACATTACACTACGTTCCATTACTTCAGCACCTACATACAACACGTTTCTGAATCTATAAAATCACTGGGTGCCATGCAAACAAACACACATAGAACGTGATGAGTCAAAGGGGGCCAATGTGGCACTTGTTTGGCAATCTGGAAAAAAGGTGTTGGAACAACGTGCAGCATCAGCAGCCTCGTGGTATGTGTATATACATGTCTCATGCATTGATTTCTATCACCGGGTCAAACTGAGGAAGCAAGCAGAACGCATTTGCGGTCTCTTCGGGATTTCAAACAAATCGAACGAGAAACCGGGAGCCCATTTGCCATTCGATCATCCACAGCTTCAGGCAGTGCGGGTTCACATCCGCAAATTGGCAGCTGAAGGTCAAGTTCATGATCAACTGATCATGAACTTTGATCAGGTTTGGAGTACCAATTTCAGACCCACCAAAAGATCACTCCAGAAGAGGGCATCGTTGAAGGGAGAGACCAAGGATCCCCATGTACGATCTATGATGATGAGAAGGATTCGCCACAACATCGAGCGATTCCTAGATTTGCCCTTTACAGAGGCGGACCCAGACCAAAAGATTCTCCAACCTGATCTCCGACCTCCCACCGTGTTGGGGGGAGAGGCTGCTTCGGGAATGATTGAGGCTTGGAGAGTTCCCAGAAGTGTCACCACATTAAGTTTCGTCGATGGATACATCGGTCGATCGTTTGTCACAGTGAGATCGGGGACACTGAGTGAGGACAGCCGCTGCAAGCTGAACCAGGAATTGCGAAAGTTCTTGGTCATCGACAGACCGCAGGAGAAATCACACATCTGGACTCAAGAAACCTTCATAAGATTTTTGGACCATTTGGCCCAGGACTGCCGGGGCCATCACCAACATGTCTGTAAGTGCGTGTGGACGATCTTATGCGCAGGTGCATCCATACATGTATACATACATATATATATATATATATATGTATATAAATGTAAATATATGGGTAGTAGCAATCCGTGTTTGAACATCTTGAATAATTTGGGGATATGTTTCCTGGCCTGCACTTCAGGAACTGCGGTGTCGAAGAAAGCAACTTGGACTCAGTGCTTCAGCACGGGGTCTATGTTTCTTTGATCAGGCTGGGGCCCACATCGCCAAAACGTTTGTCGGCATCCAAGAGAAATGGATGGCTGAAAACAATTGTGAAGCTTGGTACTGAAGATGCATTGCGGTGTTGAGCAAACCCCAACTTGTCTGGCTTACCAGGTTTGACATTCGCCTTTTGGGGTTTCTGATGAATTCCAACCTGGCATGTTCTAAGTGTAGGATCATTGGAAGGATTTGGAGAAAGAAAAATCAACAATGGAAAGCATAAAGAGGATCTCCATTTCCCGATAGTGAGCGGTTCTTGTACACCAATCATTCATTATGTTTTCATGATGTCCAGTACCACCTTTACGGTCGTATATACAACATTATCATCTATGCATCAATTTGTCTATTCACGCATTTATTTGGTTATATATATATATGTAGTTACCATTATCTCAAAGACTTCACCGTATTCAGAATCACATGTTAGATGTTCTAAGTGCGGGGTGTTGAAGGGATGTGCTGCATTGTCTTGCAACCTCTATACATATATATATATATATTATTTAATCAATGTATAAAGAGGGAACCATAGTCAACAAAGGCAAACCAGCAAACAAACAACAAAAACAACCAAACAAACAAACAAACAAACAAACAAACAAACAACCAAACAAACAAACAAACAAACAACCAAACAAACAAACAAACAAACAAACAAACAAACAAACAAACAGCAAAACCAACAAACAACCAACAAGAACAACAAATAACCAAAAGAAGCAAATAACTAACCAAACCAACAATCACAAACAACAAGCAACTAACAAATCCGATCACTGGGGGCTGCGAGCAACGTTCTAAGTGTATGCTTTTGGGAAGCAGTGATGTGCAGTTGTCTCTGGGAAACCTAGAGGCTGTAAATTACAATCCGTCAATGTAAACAAATGCCGTACATTCAGCGCTGCTTTGGTGCACTGCTTTGGTGCACTGCTTTGGTGCACAACCTTTTGTGATACCAACCACCAAAGAGTATACATAGCTGTTGAATCATATTGAACATATCTGTACATATATATATATATATGTATATATATATATATATATATTCATACACGTACATTTACCAACATTAACATGTCCCTGGGTCTGGGATATATGTGCTCGCACATGATTGCGCACGTGAATTAGGAGCTGATGGGAGGCCGCTCCGAAGTCCCCATCCCTGGGGGCTTCGGAGCGGCCGGTGGTCCAAACGATGGTTGGCATCAATGCATGCACGCGCTGACCAAGTCGTACCTGCGATTGAAAGTAGGTTGGTCCACCAATCCCGAGCTGCGAGCTCGCTTTGACGAAATGCAATTTGGACCTCTTGGTTTGCCATCGACAAAGCACCGTGGCTTTAGGGCCGTGGCTTTCTGGGGAGCGGCAGTTGTTGATGTTGTTGTTGTGGTTACTGTTATTGTTATCGGCGTTGTTTTTGCTTTTGATGTGGTTGTTGTTGTTGTTGTTGTTGTTGTTGTTGTTGTTGCTGTTGCGTCTGTTTCTAGAAATATAAATATATATTTTTGTATATCAATGCACATGTGTATATATATATATATATATACAGGCTTCAATGCTCTCCCCCGTAGCATGGGTCATGGGTCCCCCCTGTGATATATATATATATATATATATATTTCTATTGATATATGTAAATGCTGCTATTTTGCTATTTACATGTATGGTCGGTAAAAGATAATTATGTAATTATATTATCGGTACATGAAATATAATCATCTAGTTAAAAAACACATATATAGAGGTATTCACATTATTCACATAGGTAGAGTTCCGATAGCATGTATGTAGCGTATACGTAGTATATAGATATGTATATAGTATGTATGTATGTCATATATAGGCACTATATCGGTAGTAAACAGGCAGCAAACAGGTAGGTATATTAGATAGGTTGCGCATACGAACCTACATGTTTGCATAGTCCTCCACAAGGATAGTCTTTCCGGCCAGCCGATGAGGTGCTCCATTGAGGATTCCCTACGTGCAGATGCGTGGGCGGTACAAGTGCTTTCTACTTCGCCTCTTGTCACTCCTTCGGTCGCTGAAGAACCAGCGGTTCATCCAATAATAAATCGAAGAAATACGTGATTGCATTGTGACCAGCAGCACTCCCTCAACAATTTTCTATGGCGATCTTAAATGTCACTATATATAAAAAAGTATATATATATATATTACTGAGTTCTTTGGAGCATCCAAGGATTTGGAATGTACCGGGAACACGTTCCTTCATCCAGATGGTCCAGAATTGATGTTTCCATGTTCTTTACATACAGCACACCAAGTAGATTGCATTATTGGAGCAGCCTTCCATTTCATGTGTTCATTTCTGTGTGACTCCACTTTCAGGAACCCTTGTTGTTTGGATGATTTGTTTGAAAAACAAATGATCATTTTCATTTTGCGACCATTCAAATGATGTTCTAAGTGTGGCTTCGCAGGAGGGATTTGGGAGGTACGGGGAACACGTCTCTTCATCCAGATGATAGAGAATTGATGTTGCCATATGGGATTCATACAGCACACCAAATAGATTGCATTATTGGAGCAGCCTTCCATTTCATGTGTTCAATTCTGTGTGACTCCACTTTCAGGAACCCTTGTTGTTTGGATGATTTGTTTGTAAAACCAAATGAACATTTCCATCTTGTCACCATTCAGATGATGTTCTAAGGGTGGCTTCGCAGGAGGGATTTGGGAGGTACGGGGAACACGTCTCTTCATCCAGATGATAGAGAATTGATGTTGCCATATGGGATTCATACAGCACACCAAATAGATTGCATTATTGGAGCAGCCTTCCATTTCATGTGTTCAATTCTGTGTGACTCCACTTTCAGGAACCCTTGTTGTTTGGATGATTTGTTTGTAAAACCAAATGAACATTTCCATCTTGTCACCATTCAGATGATGTTCTAAGGGTGGCTTCGCAGGAGGGATTTGGGAGGTACGGGGAACACGTCTCTTCATCCAGATGATAGAGAATTGATGTTGCCATATGGGATTCATACAGCACACCAAATAGATTGCATTATTGGAGCAGCCTTCCATTTCATGTGTTCAATTCTGTGTGACTCCACTTTCAGGAACCCTTGTTGTTTGGATGATTTGTTTGTAAAACCAAATGAACATTTCCATCTTGTCACCATTCAGATGATGTTCTAAGGGTGGCTTCGCAGGAGGGATTTGGGAGGTACGGGGAACACGTCTCTTCATCCAGATGATAGAGAATTGATGTTGCCATATGGGATTCATACAGCACACCAAATAGATTGCATTATTGGAGCAGCCTTCCATTTCATGTGTTCAATTCTGTGTGACTCCACTTTCAGGAACCCTTGTTGTTTGGATGATTTGTTTGTAAAACCAAATGAACATTTCCATCTTGTCACCATTCAGATGATGTTCTAAGGGTGGCTTCGCAGGAGGGATTTGGGAGGTACGGGGAACACGTCTCTTCATCCAGATGATAGAGAATTGATGTTGCCATATGGGATTCATACAGCACACCAAATAGATTGCATTATTGGAGCAGCCTTCCATTTCATGTGTTCAATTCTGTGTGACTCCACTTTCAGGAACCCTTGTTGTTTGGATGATTTGTTTGTAAAACCAAATGAACATTTCCATCTTGTCACCATTCAGAGGATGTTCTAAGTGTGGCTTCGCACAGGGGATTTGGGATGATTTGGGACAGGTTGGTGAAAACAGCATTTCGTTGCTATATGTTTTAGATGGGAAACAACCAATTCAACCGGCTTCAGGCAGAATCGCCTCATTTGGCTGGCCTGGCTTCAGCGTGGGTATAGCACAATTTCTCAAATAGCTCGATGGGCTTTTGACGGCATTTTGCTTGCAGTTAGCACTTTTTGTTTTGATGTGCGGAAAGGCAAAGAGAGTGACAAAAACATGTATTTTGGGAAAATTCAATGGATACTATGTGCATTCATATTACTTGTATATACTTCAACATTATAGGCTATATAAATATCTATATATTTTTGTGCACAATTGTATACGTACACAGTCGCAGTGGTTCCACAAAAACATACACGCGCAACGGTATGCCGGAATTGGAAATGTCAGGAGATGAAGCAAAGGCGATTGAAGCAATGCAGAGAACACGAGGAAGCATGCGCGAAGTGCTTGAGTTGGCAGAAATCCCTGAGATTGATGAAGATGACCCAGAACTCGATCACATGCGTTTGGCTGAACTCGTTGCCAGAATGCATTTTGATGCTTTTGTCTTTGCGTGGAATGTGTGCATTTGGATGTATGCTTGATATCACACAACTCCATAGTATGTGCATCATCTTGCAACAGAACAACAATCTCATTGTATACATGTGCATGTGGCCGCGGGTTTCCACTTGTCTCGTCGAAATGCAACCGCTTTAGGCAGATGAAGAGAAGAAACATTGGGCGCTTCAACCGATTGAGGCTGATCCTGGGGAGAGCTACTTGTTTCTTCCTGCTTGGATGAGTCGTGAACTGGAGATGAAGATCTGCGTGTATGTAGACGAGCATGCAGGATGGAAGGAAAAGATTGAGAAGAGGGCAGCGCTTGGAAAGGACTTGACTTCAACCCAGCAAACCAGGTACGATGAGTGGCTGTGCCGCTGCGAGCCGAGGCTTGTCTTTTCCAAGACACGCCGCTGCCTTGTTCGAGATGCAAAGCAAGTGAAAGCAGACTGCGTTGCGATCAAACTTTGCCTTTCTGAAGATCCGGAGAAGTTGCAAGTGGTTACAACCTCTGGCGATGTGTACCGCCTTGTGCTTCTGAGTGGGTTCAAGAAAATCAGCCCGGACTGCCTCAAGGACAGGATATGTTCTAAGGTATACACAATTGATGTTCTGTAGGTACATATCTCATCTTCACATCACATTTGTGCTTGCTCATGCAACTAGATTTTGTTTGCAAAAGCAATGTTGCAGCTAATGAGTCCTGGACCATGAACCAATGAGCCGATGTTCTAAGTGCAGGTTCCCTCACAGAAAACTGCCAGCAAACCAGCAACTGTAATTCTGCAGGAATTGGAGGGTGCTGTGCCAGCCGAAGTTGTGGCAGAGCTTGAGACATCAGAGGAAGAAGACGATTTTGTAGATGCTGATGAGGAAGGGCCAACGCATGAGATGGATGCAATTCAGATGGAAACGGAGAAACATCTAGCAGAGCAATGTACTGAGATGTCGGGTGAAACATGCGATGTGTATGTCGCTTGTGATTCTGATGAGGGGCTGTCAGACTATGAGTTGGAGAAGCAGGTGCCAAAGGGCGTTACTGTCGGCAAGATCAAGAGCTTCAGTTTCCGGCCAGCCTACAAAAAGATGGAGTCGCTTGGATTGGTCGATCTTCCACGGCATATCACTGGCTGCAGCATCAGCTATCATGCGTCCAGCAGGCAGTGGCAGGGTTTGTATCCAGGCTGCTCACACGGTCTTACATCAGTGTGGGGGGGGGCGTCTCTCCGGTCAGAGGAGGAGGCGATTCTCAAAGTGGTGCGATCAGTCGTGTCTGCTCACTTAGAAAAGTATCCGAAGGACAAACTTTGGCAGAAACAGCTTGAAAAGCTGAAAGAAGCAGAAGCCAAAGGTTTCCAGAAGTCTTGAAGTGGTACCCCGTGCATGTCAAACTGCATGTGGAATTATTCATGTGCAGAGTTTGCCGTCACTGCGTTCTTTGTCATTCCAACGTATGTGTAGCGAACATGTCATCTGATAGTCTCTATTGTTGCCTCTGTATGTGTTTGATTTGTTTGATTCCAAGGATGTTCATTGAGAAGCAACCAGTGACCAGAGTTGTTCCGGCAGGCACTCTTTTGTGTGACTGTCACAATCCATGTATATAGTAACTTTATGAGAGTGCATCATGTATGTGTACTGGATCGTACCGTATTGTTTTTTGTTTGCGCAAAAAAATATTTGTGTTTTTTTAGTACGCAATGCATGCAGTGTACATTATGCATTTGATGCATATACATTTATATAGATACATGCACTGGTAAAGTTGTGGGTGTGTACAAAGTATTTCTTGATGTTCTAAGTGCAATACATAACACCTACACACACACATGCCTGCAAATTCTCTTTCGCGATGCTACCGGCAGCATCTGCAGGGTTACTTGGTTCCAGTCTATGTTGATGTTATTGGTTCAAAGTATGACTGAATCAGTCACACTTTTGTGACAATTCCGCTGGAACCCATGAAAGCCCAAGAGTTCCGTACAATATCAAATACCGTTCATCACCTTGGGAGGAGATGCAGAAAAAGATGAAGGGTCTCATCGCAGTGCTGGGGGATGAGAAGCATTGGTTGGGAGATCCACCCAAAAAGAGGGGAATGACATGCCATCCGGCACCATTCGTGTGATGTTCTAAGTGGATGTTTTGGGAAGGGTGCGAGGGATTTGGAATACACCAGGAAGATTCACAACAACTTTGCAAACATCCATTCATACCCATTCATCAAGATGGTTCAACATGGTTGCTGTGCGATTTATTTAAACATGTACAAATACATATATATATATATATATATGCAAAGGCTTTTTTATGTGGGATTCCTATTCGCCACAGGTATTTATAAATGTAAATATTGAGAGGTTATTTGGGTCATTGACAGGAATCATTAGAAATGCTTGGCTAAAGAACATATTCAGGGGATGTTCTAAGCGTGTGTTGCGGCAAGGGTGTGCGAGGGATTTGGGATACCTGGAAGACGTGCATCAACGATAATTAAAGACATCCGCTCATCAAGATGGTTCAACTTGGTTGCTGTGCTGATTCTTCTTCGATACAGATACTTATAAATGTAAATATTGAGAGGTTATTTGGGCCATTGCCAGGAGTCTTTTCAAATGCTTGGCTAAACATGGCTAAATAACATATTCAGGGGATGTTCTAAGCGTGTGTTGCGGCAAGGGTGTGCGAGGTATCTGGGATACACCAGGAAGACATGCATCAACGCTATACAAAGGACATTTGTTCGTGACACGAGTTTTCCAACTTTTGATTTTTGATGAAATCCTGGGAATGTGTTGTAAAGCTTGTTTGATTATGATGGTTGTCAACATTCATGTTTGTGGTGAAGAATACAATTTATTTTAAATAGTTTGGACGGACACCCACTTAGAACGTTTATATCCCCTAAATATTATGTTTCCTACGTTCTAAGTGCACGTATGCACAATGATCCAAAATAACGTTCTAAGTGTTCTGACGTTCTAAGCTAATGATGTTCTAAGTGTATGAATTTAGCGCACGTTCTAAGTGCGCCGTTTTTTTTTTGAAAAAAATTTACGTTCTAAGTGGGAGTCCGTCGCTATAGATGGATTTACAAGGTACTGTATCCAATGGTATCCACTAAAAGTTAAAGTTTTAGCAACAGATTTAGTTTCGCACCAAGCAGTCCAAGCGTTTTCATGAGACACTTCCACTTCAAGTTTTCGTATCCGATAGAGCTCCTGAGCATGAAACATCCATGGCTGGAATGTCATTTCTTCAATGTTTGAAACCGTGTCATGCATATAGTGGTTTCTTAAAATAGGGGTACCCTCAAGTCATCCTTTATATTGGTCATTCGTAGTAGTAAACCAGCCATTTTTAGGGCTCCCTATTTTGAGAAACACCCATATTATGAAGGGATTTCCTTTTCACCAGCCGACATGATCAAACCCAAAGAAATCGTGGGGCTTTTGGTGGCACAAGTTCTTCCAAATTGATGATGCTGATCTCCAACACCTGTGTGTTAACCAGCATCATGAGTCAACCAATTAGCATGACAAGACACTAGAGAGCGCTTGCACTGGTTCCTTGTTTTCCCATGCGTTTCCAACCATTTTGGGAGCCGATTTGTGAACCACATGCTCCCTTATGCATTTCAAACATCCAACCAATCAATCGACCAATGAACCAACATACCAATATGGTTGTGCTGGCTTGGGAGGAGCGATGAGCTACGCCATGGGTACATCCTTTGAATGGGGGAGCGATACTACAGTTAATGATGGTTAATGATGATGGTTTGGGACTACACCAAAGACATGTTTGGTTACACCACTCCTGGTAGCCCCAAACCCATATTTGCTCAATTAAACCCATTATTTCAACCATAAACCATATTTGGTTAAATTGTTCACAATCAATAATCGTTGTTGTCATTAACCGTTGTTGTCATTAACCGTTGTTGTCATTAACCGTTATTAACCAATCACAGAACCTTTTTTCAACAAAAAATTGGTTGTTAACCATCAATTCACCAACATACCAACATTGTTATGTCTCATTGTCGTGACCATCATCCGGCCAATCTCTGAACTCACCAATACAGCTACGAGGCACCGTCACAGCTTTTGCTAAGCTTAGGAGTTCATCGTGGGTCTCTTGGAAGCAAGAGGCGGTGGTGAAGGCATACCGGTGAGATGGTGAGATGATAGAGGTTCATGGTGGTCAACTATGGGGGTCAATGGCCAACAAACAGGTAGCTGGTTGGTAGTTTTCAACATGTTTTTGTGTTTTTTTTCCCAATGACTTTGGGATGATGGAAGTTGATTGACAAGCGTGCATACGCTTTTGGGATGGCTTGAAACTCACCGCAGCGATCAACAATATCATCCTTGTAGGTTCCTATATCAATTGGACAGACTTGGGCCCACCATTGGGATGCATCCAAGAGCGAGAAAAGATCGAACGAATCGAATTGCTTGCTTCATCCATGGCTGGACGGTAGTAAATGCTTAATGATGCATGACCGTTTAACGTGGCCAAGCATGTCTAGTCTAGTCATGATCAACAATTATATATAGATCATTTTTGACCATGATTCGCTGGATAAACATGACCCAACTAATTCAGTCTACCTTTAGCAAATTTAGCTTAGTCATTTCACTCTGGTAAACTCAGCTGGAAGTGGAACATCGCCCATTTCTACTGCTTGACCAAAAGCAAGATGGCGATGTTTGGTCGCAACATGGCGATTTTAACGGAGGGTGACAGGGTGACATTGACTTGGTAAGAGACAACGGTGTCTCTCGGGGCCCCTCCTGAGCCACGGGTACGATGTGGTTCCCAGTTGGGTAACTTGGTAAAGAAACCTTAGAACTAGGGCAACTACCAGGTCAATGGTAGATAAAATCATCGAAGCTAGGGTAGATACAACCAGGCAAATGGTAACTTTGAAGCTAAGGCGAGCAGTTCTACTGTGAGCTTGTTAATTGGCTGACCAACACTTGGGGGCATCACTTTGTTTGATCAGGTATTGGTCAACTCAGAAACGGTCGGATTTATACATATTCTATCATGTTTTTTCTTCGTGTCAACCACGGATCAATAAACCATAGGTTTATGAATTAGGGACAATTGGGGTGTATCATTTTGATAGGAAAACAAGTTGGCTTTTGGGGGGTACCCCCTTTTAATCAACCTGGGGTTCATTACTCATCATGAATCCAAGGTTGGTATTACGAAGAACTACCACGGGGATGTTCAATGCTCAAGTCAACAAGAGCTCATATTTCTAACATTGTTGAACACAACCAGGGTATACATCACCATTCTCAGGGTTAAACATGAAACACGAATGACCATTGCAGAGTCAAACAGTGGATGACGGCCTGTGCAGCAAGACGTCCACGATTCTGTTTATTCAACAGTAACCATGAAAATGGTCGTTAAGAAAAGGCCAGGAAACAATGATGATGCTCATTTGACAATTTTTATGGTTGATCATGTTTTGTTGACAACTGTCATGGTTTGACACTTAGTTAAAAAAACATGCTGATGAAAAAGCATGTTTTTTGCTGATCTTGATTTCTGTTTTTTGGAACCATTAGTAAACCACACACCCCGTTTGAAACAAAGTGATCGACATTTGATTCGTTATCCTCGGGTCATGGGTGAATCATGGTGTTTTTTCAGCGACGAACAACTCCAGAGATCATCCACCTGAATCAATAGCTAGCCCACCACTGTAACCATGACGCGAGACAATTACCCTTTGGTAAACTCACCTTGCAACGGACAACCCACCAGTAATAGTTGGCCTATCGATTGAAAAACAACTGGTTGGTGGTTTCAAACATTTTTTATTTTCCCTAGTAGTTATTAACAAATGGTTGGTTGACAAGCATATTTTTCATAGGGGTGGTTCAACCACCAGCCAGACAAGTGTTTTCATAGCTTCCAGGTTAGGGACGAGTGTAACCATGATGGACTGTGCTCACCAGTATCAACCATCGATGAACTGCTATCAACCAGTACTCACCATTACAAGGTGTCATCAAAAGCTAAACAGACCTATTCCTCCTGACTATCAACCATCAATTGAACACGTTACTCACTCATTATAAACCATCAGTTCACTATAATTATATATCAACCACTATATAGATAGCCATTCATGAGCCACTACTTTGCTACTAGTGAACCGGTATTAGTCACTCTCAACCATTCATTAACCATTGCGAAGCCATGCCGCTGCCGTTGAGGATATGGCATCGATTATGCGGAAAGATACCGGATGCTTGGACGGTTGCAATCATGGTATGATCATAAATTAGTGGTTGCTAAGGGTGGTTGATCACTGGTTACGATCATTATTGATGACCAATGTTAACAATTAATACTCATGTTAACAAATGGACCACCAATTACCAATGATCACCATCAACATGTTATATTGTTTGTCAATCATAATGGCTAATTATGGCTTAATCATTGGTCAACATAATGATAATGGTTGATCATAACATGAGTATGAATCAACCATAATTATTGGTGGTGAACAAGTGGATTCATATGCCATGGATATTACTGAGCATATCATTTGATTACTGAGCATATCAGTGGTTGATGATCATTCTACTACCGTGGTTGATGGCGGTAGTTGATTAGCTACAGTAGTGGTTGATTCAACCATACTTGATGAGAATGTATAGTGGTTGATGTTCATATGGTTGATAGACTATGCCATATGAACATGCTCAGTAATGGTAGATGATAATGGTTAATTAATTCACATTATTCATAGTGGCTGAGAATGGTTCACGGCTCACTAAAATCAATTTTGCATCAAAGCGGTTGATTGTGATTCCTAGTGGTTGGTGGTTTGCAATGATGGGTGATAAATACAAAATACAGCTGTGGTTCCTAGTGGTAGCAAATGCCAACTGATAAGAATGAGCAACGACAGCTACTGGAAGAATCATTTCAGCCACTGTGGGTCATGGACGATGATCCAGTGCAGCGGCTGTGAAGGGAACGATGTGAGTTCGAAGACGTTTTAGACTCTGGTGACCTGGAAGTTACAGATCCACCATTTTACAGTGGTGTACCTATAGGAACTGTGACTTGGACCAACCAGTAGCAACCAAACAGTAGTAGACATGGTGATTTTTAGGTTTCTGGTTAGTTTGGTTTACCTATAAGAATGGTGATTTTGAGGTTTCTGGTTTGTTTACCAGAGTTGATCTGGTGACTTTTGTACTGAGCTGAGGCACTCGGGTTTATTGGTGTACCATCCGCGAAGTGCAATGCTGTATGCAACTAGATCTATCAAATCCTTGATTGGTACAAGCCACCGTGCAAGCCACCGTGCAAGCCACCGTACAAGCCCCTGATTTCCTTCATGAATTTGGCATCCGCTTAGTTGAACTGATTATTCGATGTTCCTCGAAGTCTCCTGGGATCATTGTCCACCGGGGGCGATCCAGGACAGTGGCCGACCGGTGGCAGGTCACAAACAACAGGTTCACCAGCCAGTGATTAATGGTTCGTAGCTAAGACTTGACGGTGGCTGGTGGTGGAGTCATGAAGGGTTTACAGTTTGGTTGGTGGTTTCGTTGTTTTTTTTTAACATGTGCCAAAATTGGGTTACCAATGGGTCCCACCAAAAAATGATAATTTTTCGCTAGGAAACCATAGGTTTTTGGGGTACCACTATGACTTGGCACATATCCACATTTGCCTCAATGACATTGGTATGGTTGATTGCGCTTTTTTTTTGGATGGGTCATCACCACGATGCAGTTTTCGCTATTGACCAACAACGGCATGAATAAGCCTTTGATCAAACGGCCATGAAAATTAGACATTAGCCATTCTCGTTGGTGATTTCAACCATTTGCTATCTTATTGGTGGTAAATTATTAATTCGCCAGTATCATTAATAGTTCAACCACCGACTGGTATTGTCAACTGCACAGATGTGGCCCTTCCAAGCATGACAAGGCAGGCGACGGTGCCAATGCGCTTGGTGCCAGTGTGGATGGCACGTTTGCTGAGGAACCTCCCCTATGTGGCGGCACTGAAATCCAGCGTCTATGAATGAGCACCGGAGCCCGGATCCCGAGATTTGCGGAGGGAAAACACTGGTTACTAATAGGAAAACACTGGTTGCTAAGATGGTTATAAGTAGGATCATGAATTAATCATTAATGTTACTGATGTTTAATGATCATCATTCATGTTTGATCATTGACGAAGTAAGATCATGATCCGAGTGAAAGGGATATGGAAGTCAGCCATGCCCATAAACAGTTGGAGCATGATCCTACTGAGAAACTTGAACTATCCTTTGCCACCTTTGTATGGGTCATAGCCATGGTCACAGAGCGCGCGATGAGGGATGATAACCCAAGTATATGCATCACCTAGACATGATGAACTGATAGAGATTCACAATTGGGTATCCTTGCTGAAGCTGTGATCAGAGATGGTCAGGAGTTCCAAGTTGAATTCCAACAGGCTACTGTACGCTTGTCCATTGATCATTCTAGAGAATGTTGTTGGTCATTCAAGTGGATACTGGTAAGACTAAACATTGACCAAACATGCAAACCTGCAGTTCTTCTATTAACCGGCGGTCCAATATTAGGATTAATTACTCCCGTAATGTTAGTTTACTGTGATTGTTGGATACCCCAGAGATACTTCAAATCACCAGATTGTACAAACCAAGTGATGATACTATATCATATCATATTACTATATTATGTTATTGGTTTGCTATATACAAGATCGTGTGTTACCCTTGACCACCACCGGCAATTTGGTGATCAGGTCACTCCCTTCAACATCGAGATCCCCAGAAAAGTGAAACAAGTCGTTCACCTCCCAGCGCCTACGGTAACCCCAAAACCACAGGATTCATCCGATTGCAATGGTGGATCAACGGCCAGTTATCAACAGATCGCTGAGCCATGAACTGTGCCAGAGATGAAAAGGAGCCATATGGATTGAAAGGATGCAAGGTCGCTGGTCGTGATCCGTGACGGTCATCATGGGAATGGCGTCAAATGAAAGCTGGGTGCATGGTAGGCCCACCAGTTCTGCCGCTGGATTCCGCAGGTATTTTAAGCTCACTTTAGCGAGCAGAAGACGAGCGTCATCCCGCCTTCCCACCCGGACCTCAATGTATAGATCTTCACCAGTGTCTGGGGAGGATTTTAATCTATGCGGGCCCAGGTTGTACCCAATCTCACTGGCTAATCCTCATTCTTATCAGTTTTCACTTCAAACATGCAGACAATGCGCATCATCCTCACTGATGAGGGGCAGCTTCACTTTAATCTTTCCACTAACGATCATTAATTAATCATCATGGATCCACCACTGACCTTCATCAATCAACCATTAAGCAGCCACTATCTAACCACCCAACATCACCCATCACCATGGCACAGCTTTTCAGCACGACTCATGCCGTAGAGGCGGCCTGCGCATGCCGGTAGCTCATGGCGCATGCCAGCACCTCCAGCGACTGCTCGTCGACCGGTGACGTGCCGGTCGCCGTCGACTTCGACAAAGGTGAGCCGTGATCAGCCATGGGTCCATGCTGGTTGGTGCTTTGATTCACAGGGTTTTAGCCATGGTTAGTAATGGTTAAGAGGGGAGAATAGGCAACCATAGTGGTTGAACAACTGCTGGTTGGTGGTTTCATTGACGTTTTGCTGATTTTCCCTAGTAATAACAAATGCTTGGTAGACTAATGTTACAGGGATTGAAACCACCAATCAGCATTATTTGCAACCATTCTCATATGCCATCATTCTTGCGAAGTCATAGTTCGATTCAATTGCGGTTGCATTTTTGATAATTCTTGTTGATCATTATATTCTAAGAACTATTACTATAGGCAGAACCAGTCACAGTTAAACATTCATTACTTTGACCACTACCCTTTTTCAATCGGGATTTTGTACCAGATTATTTGACATTATGACATCATGATTCAATTGCCATCGAACTGATAAATATAGGTAGTACAATGATAAATTGGATTCATTCCCCCGGAGTACGTTGGTGAAATGGCCAAGGGCCAGGGCTAGCGATGAATGGCTGTAACAGTCGACCGGTCACCGGGAACATGTTGGAACGGGAAGACGACCTGCCTTGTGCTGAAACACAGTACATAGGTCAGGCACAAAAGGTCGGAATCAAAGCAGGAAGTGGAGAGCATCCGTTTTTTTTTGGAGAACTGGGGTGTTTCCTAAAGTCAGAGTGCCGCAAAACAAGAACAAAAGATGGTGGTCTTACATAGTTGGCAAACTAGTTAGTCGCGGATCTCCCAAGTGAGAGCAGCAATTGCCAAATCGATGCTTTTGGAGCCACATGATATGATTTGATATGAAAAGTGTTGGCATCAAACAGATTTAAAACCACATTCACCAATGCGGGTTGATTTACCCGTTGCATATTCACAATCAATAGCAACTATCCGTTGACAATGAGTGGTTGACATTTTAAACTCTGTATTCTTGGTTCATGGTGGTCGTTGAGCCCAACATAATAATCTCAGCAAGTATTTGTTTGCCTGATTAGTCATCAACGTCAACAGAGCTTGCAACCATAAGTACCATCTGTAAAGAGCCACTATAAATCCATACTTACCATGACCAAGCCAGATTGATTATTGAGGCTTATAAGCTGTGTGGGACTGTGTGGGGATATGAACTATCAATAATCAAACAATTCCCTACGAATCATCAAATCCTATTTGTCATTCTCATTATCAATCAATATTGATGAATTATGAATTGTTATTGTTAACATTTGTTAACTCATTACTGACAATGGTAGTACATGTTATACCGTACAAGGTTACTTACTATGGTGAGCCATCCCGGTTGTAAACCTAGGTGCACATCCCCAAAATTCGAACAGCTTAGCCAAATCGAGAATGGTGAGCGCTGGTGCCCTGGGGAGCGGGGGGGATCCCAAAAATAGATGCATGAACATCCCAACAGTTCGACTAGGTTGGTCGGGATGTGAACAGCCAGGGGTAAAGGGATTTTGGTGCCCTTTTATCCAGGTTTCCTAGTGGTGCTTAGTAATGATTCACGATAGTTGGGAGTCTTTCATGGTGGCTACAAGGTGGGCCCCCCCAGTTATAACTTGGTTTATAAGGCCATTTGACTATAGTTATATCTACCATAACCGGTAGTCACCCTAGTTGTAACCCAACTTATAGCTGATTGGGGGCCAACCTTGCAACGATGATATTGGCAGATTGCTTCCAACTGTCAATAGCTCTTGATCATTAGTGATGGTTGAAAACGGTTAATGGTTCATCGTAAGTGGTCACGTTCCTTGCTGATCTTGTTGGTCGATCCGTACCACATTGGACAATCCATCTTGGAGGAAGGAAAACACCAGCTAGTGAAATTGATGTTGGTTTCTCGCTTCCTGGATCCCACCATCACTCCTGTAGGAAAAAAGTGAAAGGGTCACTTCTGGCCAAGACCGATCGCATGGGGCGTGCTCTCAGACTACAAGTGGGCCTCCCTAGTTGTAAGTTGGCTCATGAGCCATTGAACTAGTCCTTAGTTATCAACTGAGTATCTACCGTTACTGGTAGCCGTATCTGACTTATAGATGATAACTAGCAGGGCCAGTTTGTATCTAACACAACTGGTCCTCAGTTACAAGCTAAGTGAACTAAACAGGGGGGCCACCACATGGTGGGGATAGTGCAATACACACCAGCAGCAAACATCACTGGCAACCCTTGGCAGTCACCATCAGATGGGTCTCGGGGTCGCGAGATCCGTCAATGCAACTAATGTGTAGATGAACCTCCCAACACTTCGACTACTTGGGTCATTTGGGGGCAGAGGTGGGGTACCAGCACCATGAGTTCACCCATCAAAACATTGAGCTTTAATTCATCATCTTCAACTACGCATCAGTTAACCTTCAATGAACTTACTTTTCAATTCACCATCATTTAACCATCACTTGACCGTCAATTAATATTCAATTGAGCATCAAATAGCTACTCAAGCACCAATGAACCAATCGTTCACCATCAGCATGATCCCCTCATCAACCGTCGGGGGCCAGGTGAGAGTACAGATGAACGCAGCTTTGTGGATGTTCAAGGCTGCGGGGGTGGGCCGGTGTGTTGGCTCATGGCAACTAATTGTTGTTCTTGAACATGGCGGTTTCATGGTTATTTCCTGTTAGAATGGTGGTTGATAGTGGTCAAAATGAGGTTAAATCATGGTTGATAGTGGCCAACGGTGGTTAAAAATGGGTGAATGATAATCAATCGTTGGTCAAATGATGGCAGATACTGGTCAATACTGGTTGATTCTTGTTGATGGATGGTTGTGGCATGCTTAAGATAAAGAAAAAACTTAATATGAATTGCATCAGGATTCAATGTCAGTGTTGGAAAAATCATAAAAAATCCCAGTTACAGATAGAAATCCGAGTGGCAGATAGACTTGGAGCAGACCTTGGTGGAGAGGCTGCGCTTGGAAGCTGCCGGGCGAAGCTGCTCAGTAGCACTGTTCCAGCGGTCACATCGACCAGGACCGCCATGGAGGGCCAGGCGCCAGGATTTCCATGCCATGGAGGGCCCTCACAAGAGGGTGCCGTGGTGCTGCTGGAGTGCTGGGCTCACAGAATGGAAAACAAAATCCGTGAAAGCTACGGTGCCTGTGTTGATTGCACGAGTCGAGATACGGTGACGATATGACTCAGAGCAGCCGATGTGCTGCGCCGCCCATCCATTGTGACAGCGCGGAGCCGTCATCGGCCATCCATTGGTCTGTCCAGTCCTGGACCAACACGGAGTGAAGCAATGGAGGAGATCCAGCCCCATGAGAAAAGGTCAGTAGAACTTACAGGGTAGTTATTGGGCTATGGGTCAATAGTAATCAACCAACTAATGGGGGATTATGACCAACAATAACAAGGGAAACTTACAGGGTTATTGGACAAATGAAATGCTACTTCTCACCCCCACAGAAGCTATTAGATCTCGTTTCAATTGACAGTGTTAAGGTTGGAGCGTCAGCGTAGAAGAACAAGCAGAAGAATGAGAACGGGGTTTACTTTCAGAATGCATTAGTGCATCAGACCGTAGACTGACATTGAATTGAAACAATTCCTTCTTGATGCAATAGTTTTGACCACGCAGCTGAGAGGCATGTCTCCTGATGATGATTGTTGCGTGATTTCTTATCGATTAGATTTTGATTTCATCGCCTGCCTGTGGGTACTAGATGTGTATAGAAAACCATGTGTGGTTATTTGATTGCAAATTTATGATGATACTGCGGTTGTTCATGGTGAATTGATGCTGATCAATGGCTAATCATGTTTTTTCCTGGTTCGTAAATTGGAATGGGTTGTCATTACATTTAATTATTCAAGTACATGAAAAAACTTATCTTTATTTGTATTTGTATATGTCGATTATCAATCGTTAACAATCAGCAACATACTGTACTTAAAAGAAATCCCATGCACTATTCAACCGCGTATATCATGTGCATATTGTGTGAATATTTTCAATTTCATGAAATTGCGTTTCATTTTTCATTTCTATTCAACATATACAGAACTATTGTTGCATCAAATGTATCATCTCTACATGTTTGCATACATTCGTGATACAAACATATGTAAATCATGCACATATACACATATATACACATATTTGTAGATACAGCATGTTTTGAAATATGTTTTTTTTGTTCGCCCATGTTTTACTCAAATAGGTGAAGCATGATAGTCTATAAACCGTCTTTCAAGGTGTATGTACATGTTTTGTTTATGTTTATTGCTTATGTGATGCATAGATATATTTGAACCTTGATCAAACATGTGTATTTTTTGTTCAACGATTATATAGCAGGGGATTGTCGAATCAACTCATCCGCTGATTTGGAATCCATTCGTCAGCCATCATGAAGCCTAATTAGCAATTGATCAATGATGGATTTGGTATACCCTACCCTTCCAGTTACCGTTACAGTAGGTAACCAGCAGGTTTCTACCATAGTTCTTTAAGGCTGGCTACCTGCTATAATGGATAATGGCAACTGGAGGCATGGGGATAGTTATAAATTACACCCATTTTTCTTGCAAAGCAATAGGAGGGCCTTCGGTCACTGCCTTACAGCGTTTCGGGCACTGTATCAACATCCGTGCCATCTGTATTACATTAAGGCCTATCCTGAAGGCCTTGCTTGGATGTGCAGCTGGGGTTACCACCATGGTTATAAGCCTTGCAAAGTGGCGTATAGCCCCTAGAAACCACGGGAATTGTGACCACTTACTAAATGGGGGTGCACATCCAAGTATTCACCATCACTAGGCGTTGCCAACTATCAACTTGCCACTGAGAAACCAACAAAGGAATGGTTTCTACAATGGTTGGTCATGAACAAGAAATATCTTCATTCTTCATCATCCCTATCTTTGTTTCTGCTTGCAGCCTGTTGGTTCAGTACCATTCGCCGGAGATCCATATTCCTTAGGCAGCTGCATTCTGGTGAAATCACCACATATTGATGGTTCAAGTGGTGATGGGTCAGCATCGTACATCCCTCGTATTGATGTTTGTCATCGGTATATCAATCTTTGTGGGTCTTGTTCATTCATCAGCCCTTGACATCAAAATATATAGCAAATATATCAAGCAACATGTATCCCTTGTTTTGTTCATCATCAACCTCACACATGTTTCATCACTATGAACCATCTCAGCACTAACAAACACGCAACGTCCATTGACCTGGTTGAGGGGAAGGCCAGGCCGCCCTCGCAGCTACGAGGAGTGCCACCAAATGGTAGTAACAATCGCGCGAGGAACCAACGAAGGTGTTGGTTTTGGACCATCCTTGCTAATGATAATGTCAACAACTCAGTGTTAGCACTGTTAGTCACTGTGATTGCTGTTGTTGACCGTATTCGTTTTGGTTGTTCACTCTATTTTTTGTTCAGTATTGGATTTATGATGGACCATTCTTAATTATGAAGCGTCAATGGTTCCAACATTGAACTGTATTGATTCATTCACAATTATGAACCGTTCTCAATCGTTATCAACAATGATGAACCATTAAGTATGAAAAAAATCAATTCTGAACCCATTCCTAACCGTTAATGGTTCCAACCATTATTAATCCATCATTTTTTAGATTGTTGACTGTTATTATCAACCACTAGTGGTTCTAACCATTGCTATTGACCTTGACAACTATCAGCAATGATTAATCGCGATGCTTAATCATTGACTAATCGCTAGTTAGTCAACAAATCATTCACCACTTGTTAACTACCATCGCTATTGACCAATGGATAATTATTCCTTTCACCAATGCTATTAATGGTTCTAACCACTTTTATATCTCCCTTAACTGGTAATTACCCTAGTTATAACCCAACTTACAGCTGTTTGGGGCCCACCTTGACTGGTCATTCCTCCCAACCATAACGAACCATTGGTGGTTGCCTCACCCGGGCACACCCTCCACCCCTTCGCCGTTGCTCAGGCGCTGTTGCTGGCGCAACGGCACGGACTGTGCCGTTGCCCGAGGAAGTACCGCTGTCGCCCATGGTGAAACGGGAGATGCACAAGGCGTTCGCTTGTCGGCCGTGCTTGCAGCTTGGTGGAGCTGACTTGGTGAATGATGGCTGAACAGCTGGGTCAATGATGGCTAAACAATGCTAAACAGCTTGGTTAATGATGGCTAAACAGCTTGATTGATGGTTTTTGATACTTGATGTTGAATTTTTCATGGTGAATGACGACTAAATCCGTTTGCTTGTGGTGAATTTATGGTTTTTGATGGTGAATTAATGGTGAAAGATGCTTTATCACAAACCATGAATCAACCATCATAAACCATAACTTGTCAATTAATCAACCGTTAAGCAGCTATTGAGCATAGTTTTTGCTTCGTACCACGATAAGAACCACTCAAGCAGGGTATTCACCATCAACCGAATGGGCATTTGTCAATGTCAATGCCAAACCATCCAGGAATGGGTAGGTGAAACTTCCATTTTTTTCCCCACCTGTCAGGTGAGGGTTGTTAGATTTTATCAGA
>VSDK01011632.1:297420-314802 GCA_009767595.1 Symbiodinium kawagutii | reverse complement strand
CTGAACCGCCCCGGAAGAAAATGCGCAGGACTGGAGATGATGACGGCGCAGCTTGCTTGATGGAAATTGAGCCACCGGTTTTGCTCCGCCGGGAACAGCTCACTGCAGGCTTTCGGGGTGGACAGGAAGAAGAAGAAGAAGATGGCGATGCCGGGGAACACGGCGATGATCAGGATGAATGCGATGATGAAGAGGAGTCCAAGCCAAAGAGAAAGACTGCGGCTAAAGCCAAGGCCAAGGCGAAAGCCAAGGCCAAGGCGAAAGCCAAGGCCAAGGCGAAAGCCAAGGCCAAGGCGAACGCCAAGGGCAAGGCCAGAGCTTCTAAGAAGAAGATTGCGGCTGCGGATGGAGGTGATGAAGCTGGAGCTGGTGCTGACCCCGGACCCGCAGCTGAGGATGAGGATGAGCCTGAGCCCGCGCCCAAAGCGAAAGCCAAGGCCAAGGCCAAGGCCAAAGCTTCGGGGAAGGCTAGAGCAAAGGCAAAGGCCAAGGAGGATGCTGGTGATTGCGAAGAAGTTGGGGCTACGAAGGGTCGCAAGTCTGGCAAGACCTTTGCTGGTCGCTATGTGCCTTTGGCTGGTGTTCCTGCAATTCGTTTCCAAGCAATCCAGGAGACTTTTGAGGCAGAGATCGGCCACAAGCTCCAGCGCCAGAGCTCCTTTCAGGAGATTGGGACAAGGGTTGGGCCGCTGGAGTTTCTTTCATTTGTTGGAGTTGTTGGGGCGGGCCACATTTTTCAAACAAGTTCTGAAGCTGTGGGGCTAGCAGGATGGCTTCTTTAAGATTTGCATGCGAAGCATGCAGCAGCGGACTGCTGAGACGTATCCTGCTTGCCTCAAGATTGCCAAGGGTTTGGTGGCAGAGTATCTGAAGGAGGAGAAAGTTTGCTTCTAGTCTGATTTCGGTATTGTTTTGGGCTCAATTTCTGGGTTATTTTTCGGGGACGGGGCCATGGCTATAGTTGGTCATGGGTGTTGGTATGGCTAACTTGGTATAAACAAGACCACTTGGTTTTTGACGATTCATCAACCTTCTCTAGCCAATGCTGGCCCCGAGCTTGCATTAGGTGCTGCCATCAAGAAGTAGAGCTCGATCGATCGATGGCATGTGACTACCATGGCTGCTGAGGAAGTGAGCCTGCTTGAATGGTGGCCATAAATTTTGGCTTGATTTTGTTGAATAGCTTACAACGGCGCTATTCACCATCGTTCCCTGGGGATAAAGCCCGGAACCCACAAATACATCATACATGCGTCTAATCTAGTTGGCCAACCAAAACCAACTTCAGAAGTTATTATTTGATTGACTATGTTTTGCTACGCTGTGGTGCCCGGGTCTGGCCTGACTTGTCTTGGAGCACAAGGCTGCAGGGTCCAACCTTGCAGGATCAGTGGCCAAACCGAGAAGCATCAAGAAAAAACATTGAGTGGCCTCATACACCAGTGGGTTTCCAATAGCTATTTCTAGTAGGGGGGCCATCACCATGTAGTCAGATTGGCTTCAACCCCTTTTTTTTTCAGTCTCTCTCTCCCCATCGCCATCCGATTGCCCGGCATGCCAGGAATGTTTGGACTGGCCTTCAAACAGGCCCGGTGGGGATTCGGGGCTGCTCCAAGAAGGGCTGGTAGGAATCTTGCAGAACCGAACAAAACAAAGATCTGAACCGAAAACCAATTAACAAACCACCGCGACCATCCCAATTGCGGACTTGTTGCTATCTAAAGCGCAGAGCATCAGTTTATCTCAACCAACATAGGTCTCATTCATTGCACCCCCCGATCCGTTTTAAACTTGCCATAGCCAACCTTAACAACGCAGCGCGGATGGCAGGCCCATGAAGAGAAGCCTCTGTGGGTTAGCCAAATTTGGGGTGCTGCCTCCGAGCAGTCACACTGGCGGGTTTTGGTGATGGCGGGGCGCTGACAGCCACAAGTGGTAATGATGTGAGGATGTAATGGTTGGCTATCTTTACCAACTTTTTTAGATAAGGGGTTGCGATAGTCCATCATAGGCTTTCTGTCATTGACGAACCAGGCAGGGTAATCACACATTCGAAAGATTTTGACATTACTCCAGTCCGACCATGTTCTCTTAACCTGCGGGATGCCAATTCAGAATCGTTCGCGCCCCTCGAAGCCATTCTGTGATCAGCAAGCGGGTGTAAAGAGTGTCAAGAGTGTCCACGACCATGGCCAAGAAACTCAGCGCCGAGCAACTAGACCTGGCATTGCGTCGCATGCTGCTACTGCAGCTGCCGTTGGATTCTTGGGACTGGTTGGTGCTAGCTAGTGTCACCCCTCATCGACAACACCCTCATTTATTATCATCGCCATGGTAGAAAACCAATCAATCAACCAACCAATTAATCAATCAACCAACAAACCAACCAATGAATGAAGTAATTATTTAGTCAACCAATCAACCAACCAATCAACCAATCAACCAATCAAACATTCAACTAACCAAACAATCTATCAATCAATTAATGGATCAACCGCCATCTTTACCATCATAAATCATTACAATTCATCATTATCGACCGTTATCATCATAATCATCATCATCATCATCATCATCATCATCATCATCATCATCATCATCACCATCATCATCATCATCATCACAATCTATCTATCAAGTAATGGATCAATCATCAATTAGCCATCCAACCGAACAAACTAACAGTCCACTATCACTACCACCATCAATCAACCAATCCAACATCTGCGAGCAATCTCGGCGGCCAAGGACTTTATCTACTTGGTACTGCTAGCCAGTTGGATCACTCCTCAGTATGCTTGGCCTGCTCAGGGTATCCAAGTGATTGAATACTTTGCCGGATGCTCCAGAGTTTGTAAGCTAGCTTCGTGGGCTGGCTTTGAAGCACGTGGATTTGAGTTGAACTATGACCATCCCCCAAGCGGAACATCTTCCCACACCGAATTCAAAAGTACACCCCGCAGATCCGCTTTTGACTTTCTTGGGGAAGCAGGCTTCTTGTTCTTCGGTTGCAACTCAGTAGGTATGGATGTCTTTAAAAGTATCTTTTTGGGAGTGTGTGTTGCAACGTCTGTTTTGGATGTGTTTTGCGGTATCCAGTGTAGGAATGTGTTGAGGACTTAGGAGCCCAATCCATCATGTTCGGAATCGAATTCAATTTAAACGAAACATGATGGGCTAGCCTTCTTTTTGCCATACCTGTTCCCACCATCACAGTGATGATCTAGACTAAAACATTCAATTCGGTGGCTGATGAGTAATAAGTTGTGGGACATGACTTGACCCATGCGCCATGGTTTTGGATGTTGTTTAATTCACCATTAGTCTCTGACCATGGCTACTGTTTTTTGTTCGGGCCACAATCTAAATTCAGCTTTCGAGGTTAGCGGTGATGCTAGTGCTACAAGGCTGCTTTGGTGACCTTTTCACCATGCTAGCACCGGTTTGCAGCAGTTGGTCAAGTGTCAACGTGGCCTCCTCGGGAAGGAGTTTGCTGACTCCACTTGGACGAACCTGCAGCACATCAGTCCGCAGGGGAAACCAAATGGTCGCAAGGAGAAGTGGTAAAAATGGATTTCTGGTCATTCGTGAACTCTTGTGGCATTAATCAACAAATGCGATGGGTGTCCACAATACATACTTGTATGGATTGAAGGTGAATTGATTGAAGCAACTAGCGCCGTTTTTGGACTTGGATGATCTTTGTGCTAAGGTAGAACTAGTGTTTACCCACTTGAAGCCAACAATGATTTCAGATTCTTGGGGCCTGGCACAGTTACAATTCTGCTTTGTTGATTAATCAATTTGTAAACTCCTAAGAATCTGAAATCATCTTTAATGACCCGCTGTTTTGTTCCATCGCGAAACCAAGACCACAGGACGATGTTGCTTATTGCTTTGGTATGCTGTCTTGATGGGTCTTTTGCGCTTGAGAATCCCGGGCAAAGTTTCATGGTACTACATCCTAGGGTGGTCGAAATGTGTAAGAAACTGCGAGCTGTTGGGATCATGGTAACTTGGCTGAGAGGTGCGCTGTTTTTCCCCCATGTCCCATAATTCCACCACATTTTTTTTCTTCCTAGGCAACTTCAGCAGTTGGGATACGGCCCGCTTATTTTCCCAGTTTTCTGACACTATGGATTCTTGGGCTTCGTGCTAGAACTTGGGGCCCGAGGTGTTCAAGCCAGTGTTCCAAATGCGTTTTTTTGGATCCAGCACGGAGAAACCTACCTTCTTGCTCACCAACGCTTCACCTCTGTGCAAGCTTCATGGCAAACGTATGAAAAGGAGGAATGGGGCAACTTCCCGGCCTCTTTGCCGGAAATATAAAGATGCACATGGTCGACCAGCCTACTGTGGGACAAAATGGTTGAAGAAGTCTCAGAGCCTAAGTTGATTTATAGATGTTTTCTTTTTCAAATGTCTTGGGAGTGGCGAACATAACTGAGCTCATGGACATTTCAAGCTTAAACAAATCCACAAGTATGGTAGCATAATGCAACTGCCGCAACTGAGGCGCTATCCGGCAAAATTTGCTGCAGCCCTGGTGAGAGAGCTTCCGAATATGAAAGCATCATCGGACAACCGGTTTACTACAAAGGTTCCTAAGCAAAAAGGTTGCGGGAAGCCCGTGGCCTTTCAAAACATAAATGATCCTTTGTGGTGGTTAGGTTTGATAGAGTTGATGCATCAACATTGGTGAACACAAACTACTTCACCCAAACTTCCATCCCACAGTGGCACACGGTAAACTGAAACCTTACTTCCTCATGTTCCTTCTCCCCACGAACCTTTCTCTTCAGGGTAGCCATTAAGCTCACCGTGCTCAGGTTGACACCAAAGTTCCCTTCTTGCACCTTGTTGCCAGTGCACCATGTTCAACTTGGTCTGAAGCCGAGCTGGGTGCCTGTGTGCGCTACGCTCGTGGGAAACGTGGTCTACGAGTTCCCAATGAGTGGCATGATGTAGACGCATACCTACGTGACAGTTTCAACATCACTTATTTGAACATGTAGCCATGTCAACATCTCAGCTCCCCAATGACAGTGGGTAACATGAAATGATGACCAACGGTTGTTCTATCACTCTCGGAAATTCCGGAAAACATTTTTTCAGAAAAAATGGAAAAACTGATCCGGCGTAAAAACCCGTTGAAACGGCGTAAAAACCCGTTGAAACGGCGTAAATTTTTTCAACATTTTTTTGAATCATTTTGTATGTCTCAGAACTTGCCATCACACCACTACACAATGGGAGCTGTGATTTGTGACTGCCTGTCTTAGGCTAATTAGCTTTCTTGGACTTTGTCGGTGAGACTCCCACCGGAAGCGGTTCAAAATACCCACAGCTTCACAGATTGGATGTGTTGTGCTTTTTCGAGGCTTTGATTGCCCCTGCGTTGTTTTACCTGTTTCCTAGTCATCGGTGCGCTCCGAAATGTTGTTGTCTTTAATTTGGGAGTGCCATTTTATTTCTCGATGTTTTCAATTCTCTCCATGATGAATACGAGCCTATCAGCCAGCCATGAGAGTTCAGCTGTGGATTTACCAAGTGTTTTTGGTTCCAAGCTTTACTATTAGGACGGCCAGTGGTTTTGCGCCACTCATGGTGCCACTTCGCAGCGATGTGTTCTCGGCAGAAACCTTGGATAGGGGAGTTCGGGCTGCCAACTCCCAACCCCAAGACCTGTTCGAGTTGGACGGTATGACTGATGAAGCTCTTTGGGATCAACTGCAGGATTGTTTGTGGCAAACCCTTCTGCCAAGAAACCAACCTCAGTTTTTGCAAACACGAATGATGATGATAATGTTGACAGTGATCAATATTCCAGTGGTGGTTTTGAAAATGATCAGCTCGGTTGCAATCATTTTTGTGTAATGCGGGTGGTGCTCATGATGAGAATGATGATGATGATGATGATGATGATGGTGATGATGATGATGGTGATGTTGATGATGGTGATGTTGATGATGGTGATGATGAGGATGCTGATCATGATGATGGGGATGCTGACTATGTTAATGATCAAATAACGGAATGTAGAGAACAATTTTTGGAGGTGGCCTCGTTTGATGGTTCTTGAGCTTTAGAACGCTAAATTCAGGCCACCTTACCAAACGATGATGATGATGATGATGATGATGATGATGATGATGATGATGATGTTGATGTTGATGTTGATGTTGTTGATGATGATGATGGTGGACCACAACCGGCTGGTGCAGCCAAATTTGTTTTTCTCACAATGGCCTCCAGGAGCTGAAGCAGGAGATCGGCGATGATGATGATGTGGCATCTGGCGCCGGGATGCCCCAGATGGCGAGCCCAGTTAGACCAAGCGACGCAGTTGGTGAAACCCAGACCTTGGTTGACCCAACCCAGGTTGATGCAACCCAGGTTGCTAACTTGGGTGAGCCTGCTAACATGGGTGGTGTTAAGTCGGGCCAGGCTTTGACTGATCCTCCCAATGCTAGCGACCAACCAATTGATGGCGCCAACGCTTCCAATGGACCTACTGCCCCAGCTGTACTTGCTGGCGCCGGGGATCCTGAGCATGTGTTCCCTACAACCGGTGACAGTTTGAGTTGGCAAGTGAATTATGAGATGCTCAGAAAGAAGCCTCCTGTTCCACCTGGTTGTGGGTTGCCGCAGCCTTCCCCTTCAGAGCCTTACCTTTTGCTCTAGCATTTGTTTCATGTTTTTCGCTAAGAATGGTGTAGCTGCTCACGGGTTCACCATCGTGACTGTTCTTTGCAAGCCAGTCATAATTTCACTCTTCCACATGGCCACCCCACAACAAACAATGGATTTTTCTGTATGTTGATGTTGAATTACATTTGGGTGCTTGGCCATGCTATGGGATACCTGTGCTTTTGCCAGTAGTGACTGACAAGGTCATAAAAACATAGTTGTCTATTATTCAACATTCAGGAACCTTATTGTTGATCTCCAAAAAGAACATCACCAAAGATAAAGATGTGTTTAATCAACATAACTTTGGGTGCTCAGGGATCACCGAAAGCAAAGATGTGTCTAATCAACATTAAGGGTCCTTACTGTTGATGGTCAAGGAAAACATCACCGAAAATAAAGATGTGTCCAGATGTGTCTAATCAACATTAATGTCCTTACTGTTGGTTCCACAAAAAGATGCTATCCCAAGCCATGTGTTCAATCCAGCGTCATCTTATTCCGATATGCAACGCGAAGGGTTGTTATTTCTTTTCATCGTAGACATGTTGCCCTTACTTCTTTTTGGGATTTGACCAAGGAAGTTACATGCCAAACGCCATCAACCGCCCCATAGTAGTGGTTAGTTGAGGAATGCGATAATGGTGCTCGCGATGATCTACCAGATCTTCAAGATGGTAAGTCTACCCAATGTTATGCGCCGAAGAATCCTGAAGTTCCTCCTTCTGAGAAGGAGGCGGTTGTCCCAGCCTCACAGCCTGCAGTGGCGACTCCTTGCAGGGCTGCACCTCAGGCGGAACAGGAGGCAGTCGAGGTTTCATCTGCCACACCAGGTACCCCAGCACCCACTGAGCTTGACTCTCCAGTATCTTCCATTCCTATTTTTGGGGAAGATAATGGCGAAAGGCCCAACCCCATGAGATTGCGGATCAGTGAAGCTGCGGCGGATGCCAGACTGCGCCGCACAATGGCGCCAAGTTTGAAAGATGGGTCCTACAAGGTTTCTTCGGAAGTGCTCCAAAAGTACCGCAAAGGTGGTAAAAGCAAAAAGTCTTTGATGAAGATTTTTGAAACATGTGGGTACGACAAGGACTGTTACAAAGAAAGGGATATGGTCCAAGTATTCAACCCCATTACAGTAACTGGTTTCAAAAACACATTCCGGTTATTTATGAACCACGTACCTAAATTCATACGGGTGATAGCTTATGGTATTCACTTGATCGGTTTGAATTTCCCAAGCAATGACGCCTGGAGGAGACTTTCCTGGAAGAATTGGAGCTTATCCGTGAGGAGGAGCTGGCCGCGGAGTTGTTGGTGGAAGGGGAGTTCCTTTCCGAAACACAGATGCTCGAGGATTGGCAGTGGACCCAGCCCCTTTGTCTTTTAAGATCTTCACTGGTGTTCGCAATCTTAGGAACCATGAACCTTCTGCAATAACAACGCAAATTGTTCAATATTTTTGTTCTTGGGCATGTAGTGTACCACCAGCTTTCATACCAGTCGGCTTGGCTAAGGAAGAGGGTCGACGCCGTGAAGGCGGTGGCAAAAAAGGATCCAAAGAACCTGATGAGGCTCCCAAATTCAAGGGATCGTTGCCAAACGCCATGGTGACCCACCTGTGTCCAAAACATTTTTTGGATTCAATAGCTGCCGTAGTCCCTAACAAAAATTTATTTATCAAAGATGTTGAGGGTAGACACGTCAGGAGTAGTCAACACCAGCTAATAGTTTCAAATTGTATCCAGCAACCTTCCAGACCCCGGCTTGCGTGACAGGAAAGACAGATACGAGGGCACTTTGTTATTCTGGGCTGAAACAGCCATCAAGGCAAATCAAAGGTGCCTAGCCTGCGGTTTTGAAATGGTAGGGCTGGGGCCACTAGATTCTAGTTTCATGAGAGAAATGTTGCCTAATGATGAATAGCAACATAGGTTTCAACAAAATTCCTGTCACTTGCGTTGAGGAAAACCAGCCGTTCTTCTTTGAAACGCCGGCTTCGATGGTCTGAGAAAAACCCAGACTTTGCGGCTTTCGAGCAGCCTGAGCCATTTGCTGGGCCACCCTGCGTTCAGAACCAGGAAGTGCCTGCTCCCAAGGCAAAGGCTGAGGCCGAGCCCCAACCATCCAAGAGGATTAAGGGTGAAGAAGCCGCTCGTGCACTTGGAGGTTCGGCATTGAACCGTAAACATCTAAGTTTCAACTAACAATTCCACTGCCGGCTGTTTGTTCCAAAGGGATGGTCATAAGTGAGGAATTCGAAGTAGTTTAATTTTGGAAATAAGCAATCAATAAGCCATCAATCTCATCAAGATTCCCATGATGGTTAATAATTGGAATTGTCCCATGCCAAGCAGCTTGATGGTGTGACCATCGATCTGATTCTCAAATTCCCTCTGCTTTCTGAGCAGTTCAGAATCCTTATGGCTTACAGCTCTCAGGTGGCAAGGATCATGATATCTTTGGGGAGGATGACGGTGATGCTGATGACAAAAGTGAGGAGGAGGAGGAGGAGGAGGATCCATCCAAAACGTTACGGGAGATGGATTTGGAAAAGGAAAAGAAGAAGGCAGGTTTGCCAATCCTTGAATTGGATGCCCTCGCTTCATCCGTTGCCACCAAAATGATGACCCTTTGTTGCAGTATAGAGGGTTTTGTGGAACCAAATTGTCAATTGGATGTTGCAATCCCCCAACTCTTCCAATTCATGCTTGGATTCCTTTGGGAAGGCTGGGCACAAAATTCAACATGACATGCTGGTTTGGTTCCCAGGACTTGCATGTCGAAAAGGATGGCTGGATTGCAGAAGATCTTGGACAAGCTCACATCCGCTGAAAAGTTGTCGGACTTGCAGACCAAGTTATCTGGCCAAAACTTAGCCGTTCATTTTTTCCTTCATCATTGGGTAATGCTGGCGGCCTCACCTGGCTGAGGTTGAAGACGAAAATCACGGAGATGATCACCGGCCTCGGCAATTTGAGCGATGGGATCGACCAGATCTATTCCAATGGGGTGATCAATGGATTTACCCCAGAGTTTTGGTCTCAATACTTGGCACTCTTAAACATTTTTTTGTTGGGCCCAATGCCAACATGATTGGTCCAAGGTCAGAAAATTCATTGCGAACAAAATATGAAAGCGCTGGCACTTTGCCTTGCGCTCAGACTTTCATTCTTGAAGCTGCTCACACTTTTTGATTTTGCTCCACGCTCGTCCAACAACATGAGGCATGATGGGGGTAATACCGGAGAATGTTGCATAGACAGCTATGGGTAAACAAGTTCATTGAACCACCACGTTGCTCCTCCCAAGCTAGCCCGGACTTAGGGCTTTGGAAGGCCTGAACCTTGAGGCACGGGCACGTCCATTGCTGCCAAAGGCAGCAAAGGAAGCACCTGCGAAGCCCAAAAGGGCTGCGAAGAGGTCAGAGAAACCGGAGGCTGAAGAGGAGCCCGAACCAAAGGCTAAGGCCAAGGCTAAAGCTGGTGGCCGCAAGGCCAAGAAGTGAGATCCAGCATTTTCTACTTGAAGTAATGTGTTTCTTTCAACCTCTGACTATTGATTGTTTGTTTTCACAACAATTGAATCTCTTCTGGGCCGTGAAGATGTCATCATGCTGATGTTTTGGCGCGGGCATGGATAGCCCATGCCTCGCGATTTCGGGGATGTAGCTACTGGTGGGAATGTTGCCGGAGGTGAGGAATTATTTGATGACATGTGCCTAGTGAATTAATGTTTGTTTTTGAATTCTAAAAAATCTAAAATTTGATGTACCTGCCCAGAGCTACTGAACATGCGCCACCTTTGCGCGTGCAATCCAGTTGCGAACTCGTGCAACAACCATGGGGTAAACAGCACTCGAAAGCAAAGCAAAAAATGCCCGACAGACTTTGATCCCGAAAAAATTCCTGGCCCTGCCTGACAGACTTCAATGTTGAAGTTGCCAGGTCAAAGTGAAGAGACACGCGGTGGTCCTGTCTCAGAAGCTTTTGCCGAAGCTGTGGCAGATGGGGCCCGTGCCCCAGCCCCAATGATTGAGGTTTCCGTCAAGAGAAGTGGAGACAGAGGGAGGGGAAGAAACATCAACCTTTAGTGCAGTCGGATCAACAAAAAGTTTTGGAAAACAACATGTCACAAGCAAAGTGTTTATCCACAGTTAGCTGGAAATCATTCCCTAGAGCCTCTCGCTGCTACAGATTGGGGTTGGGTCGAATCAGAATGGCTCACAAAACTTTTGCAATCTATTGAACCTATCAGGATACTCCCTTCACAACTCATGTGCCAAATTCTTTGTGCTGGCTAAGGTTCCGGTGAAAACCTGTGAGATCCTAAGGCAAAGTGCCTTATTGGAGGTCGGAAAACCGCTCCAACCTCAAAAACTCCACAACATAGTGAGGGATACCTACCGCCAAATCCGATATTTTGGTGTTGGATGGAAAGTTCCCATCGATGTGATTGATTTCAAATTCGAAGATGGCTCTCTGGTATCGGTGCATTACCTGAACCCAAAGAAACTCTTTGCTTTCTTGTTGGCCAAGAAGCCCTATGTCATCCATGGTGGCGACCCCAATGCAATTGCAGCTTTCTGGGAGGCATACCAAGGGTACCATGGTGGCCATGAAGCATTTATCACACACGATGACTTGAAGCATACTGTGCCGATTTGCTTGCACGGAGACGAGGGCCGAGGCAAACGCAGGTCCCAAACCACTGTTGTGAGTTGGGAGTGTGTCTTGGGCGCCGTTGGAAATCGAACTGAATGTTTGGAGTGTAGACCGGCTTGCTCAGCGGGTTGCCAGCAAGATGTTTGGACTGGGGATCCTATTTGCAAAAGTCTGATCTGCAATTTGAAAGGGCATTCATTCCTCCAACACTTTCCTCTTTTCACTTTGCCCGGTACTTGGTGGAAAACCTACAAGACTTTGACCCATAGGATGATCGAACGTGTCACTTGTGACATGCATGACCTGTTTTACAACGGGGTTGATGTCGACGGGACCAAATGGTACATGGCTGTCATAGGCAGCAAGGGCGACTTGAAGTGGTTCTCAAAGATATGCCGTTTGACCCGTGGCTTCGAAAGGAAAGGCAAAGTAACAGACATCCCACATTGCCACGCCTGCTTGGCCGGCAGTCATGGGTTGCCAGCTGAAGACCTGGGAGCGCAGCCATGTTGGGTGCCAACATGCTACACCACTCGACCTTGGGATGAGGACAAAGGCCCTGCTATGGAGCGTTTGCCCTTCGACCCAGAGAAACCAGAATTCCTCTACAAACATGACACCTTTCACACCCTTCGATTAGGTACCTACCGCGATTTCTGTGGAAGTGCGATATTTTTGTTGGTCCATTTCGGGTATTTTGGACTGGGTGACCTGACGCAGAAGCTGCATTCAGCTCATGGGCATTTCCACCTGTGGCAATTGGGCACCCACAAGCATGCAGCGCTCAGGAACTTCACAAAACAACTTTTGTGTTACAAAAACAAGAAAAGTTATCCTTGGATGAACATCAAAGGTTCTGACTGTGGACTTGTGCTTTTATGGCTTTACACGCTCATCACTGGGATTCTCGTTGCCGGGGTTCAACAAGATCACCAAAAACCTCTGGAGATGTTGTTGGCAACATGCGGTGTAGCCAGTGATTTCTATGACATGGTCGTCAAGCACAACATGTTCCTGTCAAGAAATTGTGCTTCTACACTGGTGGAGAAGGGAAGGTCTTATTTAAACGGATATGTTTGGTTGGCGAAGTTTTCCTTTGACAATCAATGGTGCTTGTTTGGCATCAAACCGAAAGCCCATTTTTTCCGCCACATCATCCTTGAGCTGGAGACGCAACTCTCCAATGGAAACAATCTAGTTCTCAACCCTCTGACTTTTGACTGCTCACAGAACGAGGACTTCATAGGACGTATTTGCCGGATGGGAAGAAAAATCGATAGCAGAGTGATGGGTCACAGGGTCTTGGAAAACTACCTCATCAAAGCTGGGATATTGTGTGACCGGATGATGGAGAAAAAAAATATGAAGAAGAAGAACCCCATGAACCGAGCCGTTCGCACATGACCTGGCCTCTCCAAAGTGGAGACCACTCGGCATCGCAGGAAAACATCAATCCAAAGAATGCTAGCGCTGCCTTTGTCCGTGTTTTTGGAATAGTTGGGTTTGATCAAAAGGAATGGATCAAATGGAATCTATCAACCATTGATTCTGATCGAGTTGGCATGTTTGATTGGGTTTCCAACATGATGACAATCTTTCACTTACCAAATGCTACAGCTGGCTCTTTTGACCATCCTGGGCTACCTTCTTGTCCTTGTTTGAGCATGATCGAGCGATAATTTTGTGATTCGACGATCTTTCTGTGATTCGACGATAATTTTTGATGTTCCACAATCGAGCGATAATTTTGCAGGGGCGGAGTTTCTAGGTATCACATTGTCACATAACACTGTTTCCTCTGGCTACGATTGTGATGTCTTGGAAATTTATGTGTTTTCTCTTTTACATGCTAGTTTGGAGAGCTACAGTATTAATTAAATGCTGGGTTGCAACTGTTCTTACTGAGATAGATCATCACGCTAAATAGGCAGTTTTAGGAGGGGAAACAACCCCCCACAAAAACTGGTGAATGTCAAGAGTTATTAATACTGGACGGCTCTTTGGTTAGATTGAAAACTGTTGATGGATACTCCACTGATCAAACAAGAATCCTAGGATCAACCAACAGTCCACTATCAAGAAAGCATTGCTAGTCTCTGCCAACCACCAAGACTTAGTAGGACATTGCTTTTATCAGAAAACCGACCCGAAATGAGCCGCTGTTACCCTGAACCATCAATAAATCACAGCTACTGTTTCAACGGCTTGATAGAAATTGTCAAACTCACTTGGATAGAAACGCTTGATCAGATCAGCCCTTGGAGCAACTAGTTGCTGGCAATAGCAATCATGATAGTTTTGAACCTTGATTATAGTTGCTTTGATGCCACTATTTAGTTGGTTTCAATCATTGGTCATGACCTTTCAACTATTTGGTGATCATAGTCACCTCATTGATCAAATCAATAATTTCCCATTCCCATCTCAACCCTTTTTTTGCCATCACGAACCAACGTGAACCTCCATGAACCACCACTAACCTCACCACGTGCGCGGATCCTACCAGGCCAACCTTGCGCACAGCTTGGCTTGTGGAACTGTCACGGAGCGCCGATCGCGACAACGGGGTCCCTTTTTTCGTGGAGCGCGCGGCCAGTGGACGGCAGGCGCAGGGCGGCGACAGTCGGTTGTAAAAAGCATAGGGGATTGGAATGGTTAGTGCAAGGTTAAGGATAGGTGGATAATAGGTGGATAGTAGATGGATAATGGTTGATAATAGGTGGATTATTCGGTGGATTAATCACTATCCAACCAGAATAGGTGGATAATAGGTGCTTTTGATGAGTAGTTGGTTGGTTACTTGTTGATTGTGGGGGATAGTAAGCAGCAATAGACGGGGATACCCCAAAGTTACGGTTGGTTGATTATTATTCAAATGATCAATAGTGGATGACAACTGGGGGTTCTGTATGTGTGCCTACGCTACTTATTGCTGAGCTCCATTATGTTGCATGTATGTTTCATTTCACATCCATTTAACATAAATTGCTCATGCATCTTGCTCCAAATCTATCAATCATTTATCTATCGGCAAGATGCATCAGGATTGATCGATTTGCAGGCCAGGGGCTGTGCCAAGAAGCTGCCGCAAGGCTGTCAGTTGCTGTGCCAAGAAGCTCCGCTGCCGCGTCAGATCTCGCGTCATGGGTCGCTGGCCCGGCGCCAGGAGTTTTCCGTGGATCTTTGTGGCTTCGCTCCCTGCGAGTGGAAATGGCACGACGAGCTGCTTGGAGATGCGGATCCGGGGACGTTGCGACTCGAAGATCTGGATCTCAGTCGCAGTTAACTAACAACAATAGCTGGTTAATGGTTGATGATAGGGGATAACAACCAACAATAGTAGGGGATATAAGGGATATACCAGCCATATATGGCTATGGGTCAAGCAGTTCATCAACCAATAGTAGCTGGTTAATGGTTATTGATAGGGGAACCAGCGGTACAGGGTGAACTGACCCACTGCCAAAGGAAGGTGTATCACGATTTGTTGGTGAAAAGTGGCCACAATGGGTTTGAATAGACCAGTGCTTCTTTCATATTCTTTCGGTTATGTGTCGCATCCGTGGTGAAGAATGGGTCATGCCAATAGCAGATATAAGGCGGCGTAGCTGAGCTGCGTCTCATTGTTCAATGTTCGAACTCTGAGCCCTAAGTTTGGTTCATCAAGAACAATGGGCATGAATTCCATGTGAAATATCACAAATGCACAAGATCAGAATCAGACCGTTGGTTGGCACAGGAAGATGGAACACATGGATTTGATCATTTTATCACCAGAACCTGACACGTGAAATTGATAGGGCGCAGTGTCCCGACTTGTGAAATGTTTCTGAGCACCGACAGGGTATACCAACGTGACCAGCACAACGACTGCGACATCACTGAAGACTTGCCGTGCCATGCCCTGTTGGTCACCGTTGCTTCCAACACCTTGCTGCGACCGGAATCGCGACGTGGACAGCTCAGGCAGAAGGTCCTGGTGGAGGCTCCGATCCACATCCGTTTGAGGCCTTTGGAGGACGCCCTCCACCGGTGCTGACCACCAGTGAGTGCACCTGGCTTCCCCTGGCAGTGCCTGGCAGTATGTTCGAAGCAATGTAGCCATGTGTCCATGATACTCATATTATCAACCATTATGAACCAATGATGGATGAACTGTTGTTTCTGGTTGTTTCTGATGATCTGTTGAGATTTACAGATCCACTCAACCGTCAGAAAGTGCAGCCCAGCTGCTCCATACATAGTAAAGAGAGGGGCTAGTAACCTTGTCCCTGTGGGGACGGACATCCGCTGAGATGCTGCTTGACAATGCTCCACATTGCGGCAGTGGGAGGCTGGTTTTTGAAGTTCAACACAGCGCACATGGGGATGTGCGAAGCCATAGTGGTACCCCCAGTCAACCGATGGTTTCTTAGTAAAATCATCATTTATTGCTGGCTTACTAGTTGCTCATATTTTTGGCACATACACATACAAATAGATGTAGTTGATTGTAGATGTGTATTCATCCCATTTGCCCCAACTAAGAGAACAGCAATGTCAATTCTGAAGACCATCATGACGACGGTGGACAAGATGGCGATCATTGTTGTTATACAATCATGTTTCATGATCATAGATTACTGTGTGTTGTTAAAATATTGATGATTGTATGATGAGAACCACCACTACAATGATCATGGCGATGGTAGGTGACCCCCAGCCGGTGGTCCCCCTAGAAAAGACCCTTGCTAAGCCCTGATGAATCACTTACCGTTCCCATGAATAAGGTCATACATTTTTATCACGAAGATATGCTTAGATAATGAGAATAACATGACCAATCATGACCACCACTAGTGATCACTACGCAGGTTATCAGTTACCAGCATTACTACAACTTAATAAGCAACTAGTAATGCCATGAGTGTAACTTACCACTATAGTTGGCCATCATGCTAGTCACTATAGTTGGTCATCATGCTAGTGCTGATCACGAGGCATAGTAACTAATAGTATCACTAACCAGGCATAGTAACCAGCATCATACTAGCCCGGTCATTCACTAACGGGTTATTCGTTGCTTAGAACCAGGCATCGCACGCAACTCACCCATCACCCGTAGCGTGGAGCTGACAGAGCAGCAGGACTTGGTTCCCATGCTGCGCATGTGGACGGCCTGCTTCATTGGGCCACAGGCGAGCAACGAGCTCTGCCGGAAATGGGGGTTTCTCAAGCCATAGGGGTAACCCGCAAATCATCCAAGAGTAATCATTTAGTAATAGACTAAGCATCTTGGGGGCTCCATATTTTGAGAAACCACCAAATGATTCATGGGAAAATCAAGGTTGGAAATCCCAATCATTGGTTCACTTGAAAGGATTCCTGTAGATTTGCCTATCAGCCAGCCCAGTTAATATCTATTTCTTACTCATGATGAACCATCTCGACATGGTTGAGGCTTGTTGTTTTGGTTCTGGTTGTGGTCCTTTGTTCTTGGTGTTAATGTTCCTGTTGTGGTGATGTTGTATCGTTGCTTGTTGGCGTCCTTGTTGTGGCGTTTTTTTTTACTTGTTGTGGTTGTTTCTTGTGATTTTTCTTGTGTTTATTTGTTTGTTGCTCCTTTCGCCATTGTTGCGGTTGTTGTTGATTGTGTTGGCGTTGCTGTTTCTTATATGTCTTTCTCATTGTTTGTTTCTTTTTCCCGCTACTTGTTCTTGTTTGCCGTTGCGTGATTTGTTGGTGTTTGTTGTGTGCGTGTATGCGTGTTTCGGTTTTCCTTCTCTTCTTGCCATTTGTGGTTGTTTGTCGTTCTGTGATGTTGCTTGTTGGCGTTTGTTTGCGTTTGTTTCCTTGTGTTCGAATTGTTGTTGCTTTTTCGTTGTAGCTCTCAATGGCAGTGGTGTCGGTGGTGCTGTAGCTGGCAATGATTGTCCAAAAATGTCCACGACAACATTTAATCCTGCCTGGCTGCTACAAACCAATATTCACGGGGTTGCTGTTGATGATGTTGTTGCCAGTACCCAAACAGGTTACGACATTTCCCTAC
>VSDK01011632.1:286043-297402 GCA_009767595.1 Symbiodinium kawagutii | reverse complement strand
CTACATGGTGGTGGTGAGCCCTGTCCCACCGTCTCAAGAGAACTGGCTATGTTTAGGGTCGTGAAGGGACCGACCACTTGGTAGGAAAAATGTGTTGATGCACACTGGGAATGAATGGTCGCTGTATATGACGTGCCCAATGTACTTGGCACCATTGATCACAAAGATAACTGAACAGTGTTACCCTAGTCAACACTCACGTACTCAAAAATCGACATACCATGTTTATTTACGAATCTCAAGCGTTACTTCAGAACCAGCATTCGCCTGGGCAACACCAGGCATTTATCTGTGTGTGTATCACGATGTCGATGGAAATCTTGCTCGTCATTGACCGTTATCAAGGTCATCATACAGCTGTCTCTATAAATTAAATGGTGGTACCTGGTACCCCCAAGCATGGTTATCGTACTGTATGATGATCATTATCCACAAATGGTGGTAACCCCCAACATCCCCCAGCCATCATCAGTATTTAAGTAATCAACCAGTGAGCTTGGGCTCACATCATGGCCATGGACAAACCCATATTGGTGGTGGCTCACTGCTACGATCAAACATCAACACCCTATGTTGACAGAGCATCATCATGAGCCAGTCATGACTATCAACCCCCGGTAGTCAGTTGTTGTTTGGTGCTTTTACGATGATCATTTGGTGGTTCACTAGTGATTGATGGATGATTAATTGGTGGTTAGCGACTGGTTACTTGGTGGTTAGTTGACGGCCAACTAGGATCCTTCCAAGCCCATGGGCTTCCCGAAAGCAGTACTGCTCATCCTTGGCGCTATGGTCCCACTAGGGTTTTCTTCATGGGTATCCCACTTGTATTTCTGACATGTTACTTGGATGTGCATCCCCATTGCGAATGTAACTGTTGACATTCAGCATGTGTTTTTTTTTGTGGATGGGTTTACTCACCCAAGTATAGAAATATCGTTTTTTGCCCAAAAGTTGGGCCTATACAACCCACACCAGTAAATAATGGCCATGACCCCTTAACACATCAAAATCATCGGGTCCTTAGGTGAACCAACTGCGGCTGGTGAGCCTTGGCGCTCCAGGTGCCATTTTTGCATCAGTTGATTGGGGCGAAGTCGGCGACGCACCGAGTGTTTTCGGACTCGGAGGAGGTCTGGGAGACCGTTGTTGGAAGCAAAAACGAGCGTAGAATGTCAGGATTTGTAGTTTGAATAGACAGATCTGTAATACATTAATTATGGTATTTGTCATTTATTATAGGTATATGTAACACATATATATAATTATATATATATGTGTGTTTCTTAGCAGAATATACATGTGCATGCATATATAAATGTATGAAGATGTGATATAATGTGACCGTTTGTCACTTCCAGTGAAACATCGCTTAAAACCACATCAACAACGTATATTGCCAACACTTTGGGAAGAAGCCTGCCCTGCATGATCTACAAGTATGTGGCCAGTTGGGTCAATGTAACCAACCAATCAATAAATGGTTTGGTGAACATCCCGCTAAATACAAATCTGGCCGTTTCTTGTTTGAAGGTCAGGTGCCTGTCACGCAAATGCAGGGCAGGTACCTTTTGGCACAAGGAAAAGGTCGTTTATGGGATGTTTACTGGGGCATAGGGTATTGAACCACAACCATGTAACCCTTGCTGTAAACTAATGAGAAGGGTGAACATGGGACTGATCAAATCATGATTTGATCAGCTCAAATTTCTACATGTTGAAAGTTCATGACGCAGCCAAACACGTTAGGAAACGAGAAAGCACTCATTACAGATGTTGCATACTATTTGCTAAAACACAGATTGCGAACATTACTGTCAATATATGTATATATGACAACATGTTTCATTTATCGAGCTCTTGAAACATCATGACCCCTAAACTGAATATGTTTAAAAGAAGAAAACTACCAACTCTGCATATCATGACATTTTTGCATTGATGATTGGTTGTTGCAAAATGTTACCAAAATGATCTAGCAATGGTCTCACAAGCAGTGGTGACACGACTGTGCATGAGTTTTCTGTCATTAGTACTCTGGAAACTGGTGGTTTCCCAAAATGACCATTCTACAATTGCTTGGCCTTTCTACATTTGGTGGTTTCCCAAATGGTTAGGGCTTGAAACCACCAACCCCTCCTAGTCAGGTACAACGCAGGTATGCAGCAGCGACATGTCGTACCGGGGCAGGATGAGGAGGCTGAAGCGCCTGGTGTGATCGACTCAGAGATGAGGGACGCCTTGGTGGAGAGGAGCCCCTTGGCGAGCCACGCACCTGCGGAAGGAGTTGGTGTATGGCTCTGGGTCAACCAACCAACCAGTGGTTAATACTTAATAATAGGGGATAACAGCCAACAATAGTAGGGGATATAAGGGATATACCAGCTATATATGGCGAGCTGGGTCAAGCAGTTAACCAACCAATTTCATGGGGGATAAGTTCACCAACAATTTCATAGGGAAAACAATGGTTCATGGTAGGGGAAACCAGGGGTACAGGGTTTTGACCCATAGCCATATGATTTCATAGTGGTGTTTTTCGTGTAGATCCGCAGTAGTGTAGATGAAACTAGTTGGTGTATGACAATAGTTGGTGCATGAAAATGGTTGGTGTATTACATAACTGATTGTCATAGTTTATCAGTCAAATGCTGCTGTGCCTTGAACTTGGTATAAGAACCAAATATGTTTTGCAAGTGACATGGTATATGAGATGATATGTGCCCCAAAATGTGTCCAATGCTATCACATAATTTGATTTGATGACATTTCATGCGGTATCCTAAACTCACCATAACATAATAAGACGAGTTTATATTGCTTGGTTTTGCGTAGCTCTATAACATAATGTAGACATGTGATGATATCATGGACTGTTTTGCAATGTTGGACAACACGGAGTCACATGCATTTCCACACGAGCGTAAGCCAGTAAGCACAATTGGTATGTTAGATCTTCAATGCCTCCCCCGATCCTTGCAATACTAAGCATCAACCTGATGTTTCTTGATTTGTTTGCATACTGCAACCCAACCACCAATGAAGTTACAGTTCTGGGAATCGGTCACTACTGTACAGCACAACACTTTGAGAAAGTTGATTCATTTGTCTTCATGACTGATGCTGATTGATCAGTGATACCTAGTATGATGCGATCGTTTTCTTCTCAAACATGCAACAATTAGCATCACCTGGCATCACGAGTGGCTCTTGTTTGGCGTGGATTTTGGCAGACCCTTCCGAGGTACCTGTGCAGGGTTTGAAGATTGGATGTTGGTCTTGGGGTTGTTGCCGGTGGGTTTCGGGGGGTCCTTAACATTGAAGTCCTAAGAAAGGACTTCACTTCCATCTCTCCATTCTCTACATACAATACAATCCCTTTGTTTTCGTTCTTTAGCACTTCAGGGCTCTCCTCTCATTCAACTTGCAAGGGGATCCTACAAACTAAGAATACAACTACACCGGAACTACACCAGGTGATGAACCGAACTTGGTTATTGTTTCCTCCCAAGTGGCTTTACTGGGAACTGATTACAACAGCATAGTTAGAGATGGGGGCAGGGTTTGTCACCTCATGAGTGATTACCGATAGATTTTTTTCGAGGTTCAGCCTGGGTTAGCCCAACAATGAAGCGCAGCGTTTTCACAGCCACAGGGGGTACAACTGTTGTTAATTTGTTCATTTTTTGGTTGTTGCAGTGGCTGCTCAGTATGGCCAAACCTATCAGTGGAGGAAAACCTTGGACATCCTTCTGAATCGTCCATGCTTGCCTCGTGAGTCTTGTAGATTGACGGAGCAAATCAAACATTTCTCTGTATCCCGTATCGGAGACTTGATTTACTGGGGCTGGAACCTGCGACAGGTGCGAAGTTGCTAATCATTCTGGTAGGTTTTGACTTGGGTTCTCTTGTACTCCACCAGTAACATTGTTGGATAGTACTGTCATCGAAGTCAACCACCCACCATCGATTTTTACCATAATGATCCCAGAAAGGGTTGATGGGAAAATCAACAGGAACCCCTTGTAATTGATGGTTTTAACCATGGCTTTCTATCATTTTCCCATCAACCAGTCTAGTGAAATGAATTAGTTGGTAACGACTATGGCTAGTGGCTTTCGCTAATAGGTAGCTGTTCAACTAAGTAACTACCATGGTAGTGCAACTTTAACATAGTAGTTCAGCAACTGTTCAGCAACTAACTAACTAACTAACTAACTAACTAAGTAACTAGCTAACTAACTAACTAACTAACTAACTAACTAACCAACTAACTAACTAACTAACCACCAACCAGTTGGTTCCCATCGTTACCAGTCCATTTGCAGAACTCAGGTAGTGCCATGCAGAACTTGAACATGCTTCAGCAGCATTTGCAGAACTCAGGTAGTGCCATGCAGAACTTGAACATGCTTAAGCAGGAAGCTGTGCGGAAGATCCTCTCAGATGCTCGGCTCGGATCACATCGTCACCCTGCATGGTGAATCGACACATGGGTCCGTTGTGGTTCCTAGGATGCGAAACCTGCTCCAAGAATGGAACAAATAACAACCAGATAGCGATACTTCATGATACTTCATTAAACCATGAAATTCGCTACGTATCAAGCACCATCAACCATCATCAACAATCATCAACGACCTTCAACCACCATCAACCATCATCAACAATCATCAACGACCTTCAACCACCATCAACCATCATCAACAATCATCAACGACCTTCAACTACCATCAACTACCTTCAACCATGATCAACCATCCACTGCCACGCCCAGGAAAGTCCGCCGTCGCGCCGCTGCCATTTGCTGCAAGGCCCTCCCGGCACGGGCAAGACCCGCGCCGTGGTGGCGCTGCTGCAGTAGCTGGGATTCAACGCCACGAAGGTAGGGATGAATTGATTAGTAAGTACATAATTGAGATTGAATAAGGTGAATATATTAACTAATCAATTATTATTGATTAATAAGGTGATATTTAATAATATATTGACTGATTCAATTTAATAATTGATTAATAAGGTGATTACTAATTACTAAATTGAATTAGTCAATATATTACTAAATTGAATTGAATTGCATAGCTGTTAACTATTATTGAATTAACAGGAAGGTTGAGATTAGTAAGAATTAATTCAATAATAGTTAATTACTGTAACGGAAATGGCTAGTGAATGGGTGATTGTTAGTGGTTTTTAATAGTGGTTGACTAATAGTAATGGTTAATAGTAGTTGAGATTAGTAATGCTAATGGTAAAGTATTACTAGTCTCAACCATGGTTGAGATTAACTAATTCATTAATAGTAATTGTTAGTTAATGGTTATGGTTAGTTAATGGTAATGGTTATATAATTGGGTTGATAGTTCATAGGATTATTAGTGGTTGGTTTTGAATAGTGGGCTATAGTTGACAGTAATGGTTAAGAGTGGTTAGTGGTGGTTAGAAATGGGTGGTGGTAATGGTTGATAGTAATGGTTAGTTGTGGTTCATGATGGTCAGTAGTTATTATGGTGTTTCACCAGTAGCATGTAACGATGATTATTGATATTGAGTGGTGATGCTGAGGAATAGCCAACCAAGAACGGTTCGATTGATGGTTGATGGTTGACATATAATGATTCTCAGTCATTGTGCTGGTTGATGTCAATAAAATCAACAGCCAACATTGCTTGTCCATGGTTGAAATGGTTAACAATGACTGGTAGTGGATCATAAATGTGCATAGACTTGTGGATCATCAAGTTCATGGCCGACACCCGGTGCCCACCCTTCAAAATGGTGAGCTCATAAGGAGCAGTTGGATGCACCATGGTACACAATGCTGGGCATAACAACCATCCAATTGTCACAACTGTGAGCAACGGATGGTGAAAAACGAGCAACACTAGGTGCTAAATTTAGTTCTGATGACTATAAACGCATGCTAAGCTGAGTAAATTGATAATCATTATGCATTCATTTTTGCAAGAAGCTAGTTCAGTGCCTGTTGTTTGTTGGTTATACTATTTGGGTTAATTATAAATGATGAATGAATTGGAATGGCCAGCGATAGAAACTAGTTAGTTCCACATAATTTGTTACCAAGACATTTTAAAAAACATCGCAAATCGACACACGCGTTGTTTGTTGGTTGGTCAAGAATGCTTCCTCATGTTGTTTCACCATGGTTGAACATGGTTAATGATAGGTGGCCACAACCAACAAGAACGACTAGGTAGGTAATGACTGATGGATGATGTTGGAACAAAAATATCATGATTTTGAAGAATGACCAAATGAAACATTTTGTAGCGAACACTAGACGGAACACCAACAACAATCAAGAACTACTTGTAGGTTTGTTGTTTGTGACGAGAAACAAGGCAGTAGTTAAGAATGGATTTCAAAGAGGGTATAACAACCAACAGTAGCGAAGAAGTACTCAGCTGTTTAGCATACATGGACTGTTGCGATGATTAGCTGCAGTTGGTATGACCAACAACCTACCAGATACTTTGCTATCAATTGCATCGTGATTACTGTGACATGAACCTGCCATAAAGCAGCAATCGTTGTTTGAGTCCTATCCCACTAATTTTCCCAACAACTGATAGCAACTAAGAAACTGTACCAGCTAACCATTGGTAGCATTGACTTCAAAATGAAACGCAACTGCGGACCCCACATGATAGCTAGTTCTATCATGTTCCTATCTCCAACTGGCCCAACTATAGTTTATTGTCTTATCCCACCACTGGCTGATGCCTAGCAGGGAATGAGGGAATGACCCACAAAACGTACTGGTGTAAGAATCAGTCCCTCATTTCTTGACAAGCACCGGCAAGTCAGGGTTGGTCCTATCTCCATCATGGTTGGTTCAATCTCCATGTTGGTCGGTTCAATCCCCATGTTGGTTGGTTCAATCCCCATGTTGGTTGGTTCAATCCCCATGATGGTTGACTTTATCTTATTATGGTTGAGTCTATCCCCACGATGGTCATACCTCGCCACTGCTGAACGCGCTGGACTTCGCTGTGCCAAGGCAGCTGTCACAACGTCAACGGTCCCAGGTGGAACCGCAGAATCGAATTTTGGTGAGTGCCTTGGTCGCGCCTGGGAAGGGAGTCGTGCTTGGGGGTGGCACCGGTGGAGCCAGGGTATCCCTGGCTAAAGGGCAGGAGCTACCAGGAGAACGTTCGGAATACGTGGTAATGAGGGAAGCATGGGATTCATAGGGACTGTTTAGTACTAAGAATGGCTAGGAATGGTTGCCAGTGGCGAATGCTTGTTTGGTTACTATGGTTCATAGCCATTAATAGCTGCCAAAGATGGAAATTACATGAAATTACAACTATTAATCATGGTCGATAGTTGAAAACTCTCAATGACTGGCAATGAGTAAACATGTGATTCAATTAGTGCTTGAATGTGGTTGATATATTGTAATTAAGTAACGTAGTGCTGAGGGGGAACATTCAATTCATAGTTGATATTGATTGATTCATTGTTGATATTTGGTAATGATGTCGATTATCAGAAATGAGACGTAAGGTCAATCAATGGTATTCGTCAATGATGGTGAGCATGCGGGTTTGTCCATTTGCGCTCGTGCGAAATTCATGCCTTCCCGACAGCGGAAACAACATCTTTTTGCTGGAATCGTTGCGGGGAACTCCTTCATGGGCACTTCCAGTTTGCACACTCAATCATCAACAGGAAGGCATCAATTCTGCTGGCCCAAAGAATGATCAAGTTGGAGCAGTCGTCATCACAGTCGTGCTGGTGGCACTGTAGGGCTGGTGCTGGCACCAGGTGCTCCCAGCAATGGTGCGGTGCAAGTGGCCTTGGAAAGCTTCGTGAAGACGCAGGAGCGCCCGTGCAGCTGGGAGGTTTGAGGGTTTTTCGCGGTGGGGGCTGAGAGTGGCCATGTTGGGTGTGGGTGTCTTGAAATGTCGAGTTTTTTGACACTGCGGTGGTGGATGGCTTTGCCGAGTGATTTTTGTCAGTAGATCTGATGGTGGTCATTCCATATTTGGTGGTGTGCCTTTATGAGCACGATAATCACTGTCAAAAGTTTCATCATCATATTACCTAATCATTATATGCAATATAAACAAAAACTATATACATGTAATCAAAGTAGACATATCAACTTGTGAGTCCAATAATGTTGTAGATCATAATCACAAGGATCACTACGTACTTACCCATCAACTATAGCCAGTTTTGATCCATATATATATATTGATTACACTGTATAAAAGGATATCATTCAATTCTAATTCGTAAATCAAGCATGCAAAACTTGTAGTAATTCTACTGTTATTCCAATATCCAATGCCATGGTCATTACATAATCATCCCAACCCTATACCCAGTATGGTGGGTCATGAGCAGCTGTTGCTATCGGCTGGTTATATGTACCCACCATTTGTATGATTGTAAGTTTAGATATTATGATACCCTTTGGCAGATGAACCAGGGGCTAGCGGCCGGAATATCCAGCAATGATAGCTGGTTTCCTGGGTGTTTCCAGGGGTTTCTCTATCAAGAAATCTGATTTTCGTTGATTTCCCACGGGTTTCCTAGGTGTTTCCAAGATTTCCCTAGGCGATTTCCTAGGTTCCACACGGGTTTCCTAGGTGTTTCCCACGGGTTTCCTAGGTGTTTCACAGGGTTTCCCAAGGGTACCATGGCCTACTATCTCAGTTCCAGGAAGGGCAGCGGTCCTCCCTGTGCCTCGTTGGTGTGGAAGACCGGGTTCCGGCAGATGGCCCGGTGCGAGCTGCCTTCATACATACCAGACTGCAGCAACTTGGAGTAAGTGGGTTGGTCAGTTGGTTGGTCAGTTGGTTGGTTGGTTGGTTGGTCAGTTGGTTGGTTGGTTGGTCAGTTGTGTTAGATGACAAACATGCTATCTACACCAACATGTACAGTATGTATGGCAACATTGCCTTGGCTCAACGTAGGCCTTGAGCCGTGCCCAACAGCACATCAACAAGTGCGCTGATACAAAAGGTGCTCAACAAGTCGACACCACAACACCTGGATCCAACCAGGATTTCACATGGTAGCGGAGCTCTGCCAACAGGGCATCTCCAGTAACAACTGAACACCACTGCGCAACAACAACATTCTACCGGCAATAGGCTCTGACTCCGGTCACCCTGCAACAGATCCTGCAGCAACAGGATCAACAACTACTTACAGCAACATCTACCAGCAACAATGGCAGAAGCAGATGACCTGGACAACATAGGTCAGCTTGCAGCAACACACCGACTCAAACTTCGACCACCAACATATGATGGAAGCTACAACACCTTTGAAGAATGGCAATACAAATTCACAGCATACATGGGAGTTCAAGATCCCTTCTACAACAGAATCCTAGAACGAGCAGCAACAGCACAACAACCACTTACACGACAAGACTTGGAAGGAGCAGCACCAACACAAGAAGAAGCACAACGCAGGCAACAATGCCACGTACGCAGAAGTTCGTGCAACAATCATGGACTACCACAAGTCAGCAACAGCATTCCAACGACTACAGCAACAGCAGCAGACCACACAGACCAACACGGCAGCCAATGCAGCATACCTTGGAGGAGCAGCAACAGGTATGGACATAGGAGCAATCACCAAAGGAAAGTACAGCAAAGGAAAGAACAACAAAGGAAAAGGGAAGTACAACAACAACAAAGGAAAGAGCAAAGGAAAATACAACAGCAAGGGCAAAGGCTACAGCAATCCATTTCAGCAACAGCACAGCTACGGACAACAAGGCAAAGGAAAAGGGCCAATTGGGTTCAGCAACCCATACAAAGGAATGAGCAACAACAAAGGCAAAGGAAAAGGAAAGCAACCCGGGAAGACAACAGGAAAAGGAAAAGGAGCAACATTCGCATGCTACAACTGCGGACAACCAGGACACACGGCTCGCAACTGCCGAGTGCAAGTACACAACATCTCAATGGCCAACGATGACAACACCGGAGGATACAGCGACCTTACACAACAGTGGTTTGAACAACCACAACTCTACGATGCAACATGGTGGAACAATGATCAAACAGCAATTCACGCAATTCAACAGCCACCACAGCAGCTTGCTCTACCAGCACCACCAACAAACACAGAGACAACACCAGTCATTCACATCGCAGCAGTGCGATTAGCAAACATCAACAAAGCAGCACCAGTGATGGAACAGCAGCACAACAATGCCAACGACTTGATGATCGACTCAGGAGCAGCAACACATGTGTGCCCAACATGGTTTGCACCAGAGACAACAATGTATGAGCTACAACCAGGCGAAGGGCCAACATTGAGAACTGCAACAGATGACGACATCGAGGTCTTCGGCTACAAGTGGGTCTACATGACCAACAAGGACCAACAGTCCATTGTGATTCCATTCTTCGTGTGCAACATCTCACAACCCATTTTGTCAGTCACCAGACTGGCAGAACAAGGATTCAACATACAACTCAACGACCATCCAACAATCACACATCCAAAAGGATTCAGAGCAGCACTGAAGCAACAAGAAGGATTGTATTTCCTTCCAGTGGCAACAGCAGTCACACCAGCAAACATGAGACTCGACATACACAACACGCCAACTGGAGTGAAAGCAACAATCTCTCCAGTGACACTCACAAAGGACGGCCCAAAATGGGTCACACACAACAACGACATTTGGATGTACAACAGACAAGGCTTTTTGGTACGACTACATCGTCGACAACGTCAAGCTCTCTACATGGCAGATCAACACTGCCCAGTTCCGATCGACAACTTGGAGAACTACAGGAGGACCATCGCCAACAAGTCGGATGGAACAACAGAGGACTTTGAGGAACAGTTCAAGGACTTGACACCGCAACAACAGAAGAGAACACTCAAAGGTCCAACATGGACAGGCGAGACTTGGTTCAAAGTCAAGCCCAACACCAGGCCACCAAGGCCAACATTTCAGCCAACGGCACAACCAGCATACAAGCCACAACAGACAGCATCGCAGCCAGAACAAGTGCAGAGACATCAGCAATCACAGCCACAGTCAACACAGCAAACGGCATCACAACAAATTCCAGCACCAACAGTTCGACATACTCACAAGCAACCACAACAGAATGCACCAAGAGTACAACAACAACAACAACAACAACAACAACAACAACAACAACAACAACAACAACAACAACAACAATTCACCAACAGAGCAACTGGCATTCCAGCCCCACAGGAATTGCCAACAACACAAGACTACTGGATCAAAGAAGGACACCTTTGGAAACGTGTCCATGTGCAACAACGCACAAAGCTCTACATACCAGAACAAACAGATGACGGTCCAGACGTCACAACA
>VSDK01011632.1:249944-283745 GCA_009767595.1 Symbiodinium kawagutii | reverse complement strand
GACATCAGCTACGCAACAAAAGAGCTAGCAAGATCCCTCACAGCACCAACAGAGGGAGATCAACAAAAGCTCAAACACCTCCTTCGCTACATCAGCGGAACAAGGCACTACAAGCAGGTCATCAGACCAACAGCAGCAACGACACCAGACATCAACGTCTACGTCGACAGCGATTGGGCTGGATGTCAAACAACGAGGAAGTCAACAACCGGCTTCGTGACAACAATCTTCGACACGGTGATCAACTACGGCAGCAGAACACAGGCAACAATTGCACTCTCAAGTGCAGAAGCAGAACTCTACGCAATCAACACAGGAGCAACAGAAGCATTACATGCACGCAACCTCCTTTTGGAGTTGCTCAACAGCAAAAAGATCAACATCAAGATCCACACAGACTCTTCAGCAGGGAAGAGCATGGCAACAAGAATCGGGTCATCAAAGAAAGCAAAACACATCGACATCAAACATCTATTCATTCAACAATTGGTCGCATATGACATCGTCAGGATCCTCAAGATCCACACCAACAACAACCCAGCAGACATACTCACCAAGTACGTCTCAACAGAGACACTGCAACGACACCTACACAACGTGGGACTCAAGGTCTCACACAACCCCTTCTAGCAACAGCAGAGGAACAGTTTCACCAACGCGCGCACTACAACACACACCGCGCGTTGAGCCATGGCACACTTTTCTTTTTGCGGTTTGGTTGGTTTAACTTCAACATGGAGTTTGTCAACACGAACAACCATTCTGTTCTAGGTCAACGATGTGATCAGCACTGGGGTGAACTACAACGGTTTGGATTCAACATCTTTTTTCGTTTGGATATAATCCACTTAGTGGACGGTATCCAACAATAGTGTTTCAAGTTGACCCAGAAGGAGTCAACACCGAAGTTCAACAAGCACAGAGGTCAACATGATCAACAGTGAAGTTTTCGAATTCAACATGACACAACATGTTTGCATGAGTGAGTCGCCTCCGCAGCTTTTTCTCAACTGGGAGCTCAACAAGGACAGCTGAGACAACAAGAATCTCAACAAGATGTCCACAGAGATGGCCAACATCGAGATCCCTGAGGAGATCGCTCTGCCAACAACAAGGCAGAATCAACAGGAGGCAGAACATTACTGCCTGCCAAGGACAACACCGGCATTCCCAACAGCGAAAGTCGGCATCACCTTCACCAACACAGTGGCAGAGGGACCCACTGTCCAACAGAAGGTGATCCAACACATGGAGGACCAACCGATGGGTTCAACACCAGTGCTACTCTTCATTGCTTTGACAGTGGAGGAGTACGCAACAACAATGAACCTCTACGGCAACATGGATGGGGCAACAACACCCATGGGCATTTCGGGCTCAACACGAATGCCCAACTATGACAAGGTCATCCTCAACACTTCAGTGGACCATGCGCTGGAGACAATCCTCAAGCACCTGGGAGAGGGGCACATCCTCACCCAACACCAGTCAACACTGAGGTTGGTTGCAGTGACAACAACGCTGAGACGTGTGGTGACACTCCTCAACTATAAGGAGATGAGCCTATTCTTTAGGCACTTCCACACAGAGCAACTGCAACTGGACGAAGGATGCAACTTCCTGTTCAACAGAGCCGAACGGGATTCAGTGCAGGTGTACAGGGTCAACACTCAGACCAACTGGGGCAACGTCATTGCCCAACTCAACTGGTCTGGCAACTACGTGTGGGCCTTCAACATGTGCAGGAACCTCCAAGAGATCCTCAACAGTGATGATCAGCAACAGATGAGCTACGAGTACTTCATCAGGGCTGTGTTCCAATACACAGGCAACAGCCTCTTGGAGTACTTGCCAACAGAGACGAAAGACAAGTTGCTGACCTACATCAAGCAACACAAGATTGGAGTGCCAGGATCTCCAACAAAAGATGAAGATCGATTGCTTGGCCACCCGCAGTTCAACAGGTGGTACAACACTCTCAATGAGGCTCAACACCTGAAGGAGTACAGAGTGAAGATCAACGAGTATCGAACCTCGCTCACAACAGGTGGAGACATCAACATGGAGATCGAGACTGAGGACTGATCCTCAACAGATGATTCAACGTCATCGAAGTCAACACGAGATGTGATGACAACGTTAATTAAAAATCCTCAACAGGTGCGGTCGCCAACACCTTTTAAACAAGCCCAACTGGCAGTTGAGGTATGCAACAGATGGTATTTCAACAAGATGTATAGTTCCCATCAACATGATAATGTTTCAACATCGAGTTCAACATGTTAGTCGATTCAGTGTGGAGGTTGAAGCTCCAACAAGCTTCAACATCCAAGAGGGGGTGTTAGATGACAAACATGTTATCTACACCAACATGTACAGTATGTATGGCAACATTGCCTTGGCTCAACGTAGGCCTTGAGCCGTGCCCAACAGCACATCAACAAGTGCGCTGATACAAAAGGTGCTCAACAAGTCGACACCACAACACCTCGATCCAACCAGGATTTCACAAGTTGGTTAGTGGCTTGGTGGTGGGTTTGTTGGTGGCTTGGTCTTCGCCAACCAAGAAGACCAAGCTTCACCACCGCGAAAGTGGTGCTTGCGAAGTCGACTCTAGCGTCAATCAGCTGTAATCGCTTTTCGTTGGCTCATGGATGGTGATGAGTAAAGGGTAGTGATTTACTCATCACAACTGCGACAACCAGCGGTTCTGAAGACATTTTTCCATGGTAACAGCGGCATCCACCTTTCTCGACTCTAGGTACACCTTGGCATTGCTCCAGCAGTCTGAATCGGATGCGTCCATGTTGCCAGTTGCCATTCAGGACGCGCCCTGGGGACACGTTGGAAGCCGCGTGGGGGGGTCAACATGGAAGCCCCGATGGATCGGCCAAAGGATTGCCTCCCATGGTGCAGCGACTTGCAGCTGATGGTAGCTCAACAGCTGGTGATGAATCTTATCAAACTGCTGGGTCGAGTAGAACTAATACGAATCTACCATGAATATACCATCATCAACTAACCATGATTGTTGGTTATTATCCTCTGTTGGTGATGATTTAGCTGATTATGGATATCGGGAAGACTCCTGGTATGTCCCAGTAATCCCTGGTACAGGCTCTATAGTGCCCGACCATATGGCAGGAGTGATGGATGGTTGTTTACTTATCGTAGTATGTGCGAAAGGGTGTTGCTGCAATATGCGCTCATGGATTGCAGCAGACTGTGCCCGCGAGTAGATGACAAGAGCAACAGAGTTTTTTGACGTTTGCTCATGGAGTTGTGAGCCCCCAGTCCACGCTCCTACATGTGCGTTCCACGTCCCCCTATGTAAGTTCCACAGTCTGTCCACGGCCCCCACTCGTGTGGAAAAAAAACTTATCGGATCTTCCGGTATAGGCTCTTCGATCTTGCCAGTATGGTCGCTGCCATACCCCGGTATGATCAAGCAAAACCGTTTACAGTCGAGTAATTCTAGTATAGCCTAGCCTAAACCAGATCGAGGAAGCCCAGGGTATTAATAGCTGGCTGATTTCCACGGCACGGGTATGTTGACGAGAATATGATAACATGCTGATACAGACCATCATGTTGGTTCATATATGGTCATCAATCATGTTGGACAAACATCGAATCATGCATTTATCTTACCGTCAAGCCAACCACCCACCGAACCAACCAACCAACCAGTTTCAGGGGTACTAATATAGATATGATATATAGATACCATTTTTTCTTCTGAATGAATGATGCTAAGCTACCATTCTTGGTGACCATCAAGGCGACCCATCCAGGGCACCCACTGCACCCTTGGAGGCCCTAGAGACCTTGGAACAGTGTCTCCCCAGCACCTTCCAGCGCCTGAAGCTGAAACGGAACCACTGGGCTTCTGCCGATGCCTTGAAGAAGGTCTTGGAAGCCAAGGTGCGGAGGAGCGTTGTGAGAGGTTGATGATGGTTGATGATTGCTCGATGATGGTTGATGATGATTGATGATGATTGATCAATGATAGAGGATGGTTGATGAGTGGAACCAGGAGGGGCGTTGTGAGAGGTTGATTGTGATACTTGATGAGTGGAATTGTTCTTCGGGGTAGTAGAACACAAGGGGCTGTTGAACGTAATAGGTGTTTTCACAAGGTGTATGAGTAGGTTGATGAGTAAAGAACTATCTTAGGTTGATTGTGATGTAGTGGTTGATTGTGGTCAGCTATCTTAGGTTGATTGTGATGTAATGGTTGATTGTGGTCAGCTATCTTAGGTTGATTGTGATGTAATAGTTTGATTTTGATTAGTTGATAATTGCTAATTGTTGCCAGTAATCAACTAGTACATTATTGTCAACCATGGTTAATTTCAAGCATTTAATTGTGGTTAGTGATGGTTGTGTTGATGATTTATTTCATAGTTCAGTTGATGATTTGTTGACGGTTTTAGTTTGTTAGCTTGTAGTCAGTGAATGGTTTATGGAATGGTGAATGATATGATTAGTGATTTGGCGTATAAATTCATTATCATGAGTTACTGGCAGTGGTGGATGGTTGAGTCATCATCAGCCACCAGGTTGATTACGATTAAACATGGCTGACGATAGTGAACAATAGTTCGTGATGGTTAATACAATGGTTGCTAAATGCTGGCTACTGATGATCAGGATGGATAGTATCATGCTTGATCATCGTTACTTTTAGATCCATGTTACATGTTGATAAACCTCCCATATCGCACCAGTTTGATAGACTGGTGCTGGGATTTTCAAGCAACGTTTAGTTTACCTCTTGTCAACCAATAGGTGATTGACGGAGTCAATCAGTGAATCAACATATTTGATCATCCTGATCGATGCTTGATCATGTTTACGCATGGCTAATTTACAGATACTGAAGGTTTGACCACCGTGGATAGTTGTGAGCAAAAGTCAAGCAAACATTGCAGTGCTTGAATATTGGTCTCCGAAGGTGGAAAAGGGATTCCTCCAATGGTCCATGATTGTCAGTAGTTAAACCATGATCATGATTCATGCAATTATGAGTATGAAGGTTGACTTGTGAACATAAATGCTGAGACCCATGACTGATCATGCTTCACCTAGCTTTAATAACCAGAATCTAATCATGGTCAATGGTATCCACCAAGCTGAGGGATATACCAACAATTACTGTCAACATTTGGTTCAACCTAGTTGAGAAAGAAACAAAAATGGTGGGATGCAGATGTCATGTGATGTTGACTTCCATCATGTAGATATACATAAAACGCGTGCAGCTGTCTTTCTTGGCCACATTATATTTCCGCCCAATACAGATAACCTCTTGCAAACAATTTTTGAGTCAGTGCTCATGAGCCAAGTAGTTAACATTGCCTTACTAACCACCAAATCATATCATTGAAGCTATTGACGAGGGAATGATTAGCCACAAAATTACAGGGCTTTGAGCTGAAGCTGTTGAAATCGAACGCCGCTTATTCGAGCAGGCAATCGATAGTGATAGTGACGATGATAGCGATGGGGACAGCTCCACTTCGACGACACGTTGCCTGGTCAAAAACAAGAAGCCAGTGAAATGGCCAGAAAGTATGGGCTAGTACCATCAATTAATCACTACCATATAAGAAACATGGACTTCACCTTGTGATCAATGATGATGTTGATGATTCTGATAATGGTAATGGTTGATGATTACCCTCCGGTAAACTAAACTGGCAATGGAAAATCCACCATAGAAATTGCTGGTTCAAGGGTTCCACAATGAAATCGCCAAAAAGGTTGTGCTTTCAATGAGTTAAGACAAATAGCCAGTACCATCAGTAGCATCTCCCAGTTTGTTGCAAGATGACAAACTGAATTGAAATTTGTATTTAGCAAACATTGTGATGTCATTGATGCATTCAATCCCACGAGGGCTCAGATCAGACCAATGGGTGCAGAATGGAATGCAAGCGGAGCAGGGTAGAACCGACAGCGCAACACAGCTTGGATGCAACCTGTATCCTAATTGTTGTAGCGCTGAACGGGTACGATTGGAAATCGTTGGGTCTGGACTGCCCTAGTTTCGGCTTAGTTCAGCTACCTTCTAGTATAGAGGGTTCAACGAACCACGTCAATTTTTACAAGCTACCCAAGTGCTTAGTAACCCTTAGCAACTGCCCTAAGAGGGTCATGCCATGGATAAACAGACTAACAATCCCCATGTTTTCTAAGTCCTTACCAGCTATGGGATGATCATCCAGCCGTATGTCTTGGTTACCAAACTTCGCGACTGGTGAACTCGAGGGGTTGAACAGGGCCCCGGTTGGGATGACGGTGGTGGTGGTCGATGGTTGGCAGGGAGGGAGGCCAGGAGGCGTTCGGGGTATCCCAAGTTGGCCCTTGAAAGGGGGAGGCCAGGAGCGGCCCCCAGGAGTGGTGTAACCAGATGTAGCCTGAAAGTCTGAAAAGTCTGGCAGCTGGCGAACAGAACAATGAATAAGCAGTTTTTGAACCTGGCTTTGTCCAAAAAATGATGTACTTCCATAGCTGGTTGGTTTCCATTTAGAAAATTGACCAGAAGTGTGGATGGTTAGTAGGTACCATCATGTATGGACAACCCTCACATGGTCCATTGAAGGTGCAACCAACATGCTTGTGGTTCTAATTCCCAGACTCAGCTGCAGACGTGATTCCAATTGTTTGCCGAAGAATGACATTTATGACAAACACAATGCATTTCTGTGTCCATCCAGGAATAGACATGCCATTTCTGGTATGTGTTTGTCATTTCAACCATGAGGAAGAGCTCCTATAGATTGATTTACCGGATATTTTCTTGACCTGGAATTTTTGCTGATAGTATATACAGTACCGTACCTCTTCTGGAACAGAACCTATTTGTGTTGCGTAGATAGTACCTGTTGGCAAATTCTTGTTGAGTTCACCAGGTACTTGTTACACCGTTCTTCGGCCGATTCGGCGGCTTCACCAGTGATTTTTCACCGTCACCTGCGAAAAGGTGGTTTTAAACATTTTTTTATTTCCCGTATTGATATAACAACTGGTGGGTTGGCTAATATTTTTCATAGGGCTTGAAACCACCAAAGAGTCATCATCTGCTGCCAGGGGATCATCCAATTGGTCAAGGGGATCGTCCGCCTTCCAACTGGTTAGTAACCATAGGACATGCTGCTTTGCAAATCGACAACCTTGAGCAATGTGAAGATTGACCATGGATGGTAGATGCCGAAGTGGGACACTTTTAGGTTGGGGGAATTCAGCGTCACTTCACAGTAGGCAGCATTTCCATTTGTTAACTGGTATTGAATCATCATTTAACCAGCTGATTAGCCATCATTTACCAACAATGGCATGAAGGAATGCATCTCCGAATCATATGATGACCCGGGCTGCACCAACTACCACGGGCCATCCCAAACTCCAAAGTTTACCTGCAGCCCATGTTTTGAATCGCCAAAACCTTGGATGATCATTCAATCACCCAGGCTGATATTGGTTGAACATGACCAAACCATAGTGAATACCCTTAAATACTGAGATATATTAATTAACAATGGTCCAATGGTTAATACTGGTTACTTATGGTTGAAGGTATGGTTCGGAAATGGCCATGGATGGGATGGTTCCACTCATGGCCCACAGGATCAGTCATGCCCAGGTTCCGACACGGACGCGGAAGCACAGCACAGGTCCGGTTTTCCGGTCCGTGGTGGAACGGACAGTCCTCAGAGCTGGTCGTTGTTCCGTCGCCGGAATCCGTTGTCGCCGATTTTCTTTCAATCAGATGGTCGATTTCAAACAAATCCATGAGTCAATATTCAACTGTGGATTTTTGGGTTGTTGCTTCGGTCCCTTAGTGGCTTTTGGTTGGTGGTTCCCCTGGTGGTCCAGTGGTTCCCTTGGTGGTTCCCTTGGTGGTTCCCACGTTGGCCAGGCCCCATGGCAAGCCGCTGCGCGGCACGTTGATGGATCGCCTGCGGGAGCTCAGTCGCCGGGAGAAGTTCGGGGAGGCCGACTACGAGACCGAACAGCGCGGGGCCCTGGCGGGGTGGCGGGGACCGGGCGGGTCCCAGGGGCCGCGTTGGGAGCTGACCAGGATGACATGGTCACGTGTGAAGGTTGGTGGATGTTGGTGGATGTTGGTTGATGTGGGCTGGTGATGAAAAAGTAGTCAGTTTCCAAGAAAGCCAGTTGCAAGCTGAACATCACCAGTTTGCCAGCTGAATACATTGCGGATTGGTCACGTTTACCAGTGCTTGGTTTTGACTCTACCGTGATGATTCTTCCAAGTGCCCCAACATGAATCATGATGAATGGGGTGGTGGTGAACCTGAATTGACAATCTAAGATGTTTATAAGGATGTTTCTCAAGTCATAGGGTACCCCAAATCATTCACTAGCAACCATTGATAGTAATAAACGAAACAGTTTTTGAGGTCCCCTATTCTGAGAAACCACCATATACCTATTATTTACCATTACTATTCATTGTTCCCTGTTATTGTTATTATTTAACCATCATTGTTGTTGGTTAACGTTATTATCCCCCATTAGTTATAATACACATTGAGACACTACGAGACCATCTTATTGAGCCTGGATTTGTACCAGTTGCCATGGTGCGGCACCGCAGCGAATTATGGACCCATGGACTCAGACATCACATCAGTTTTTGCATAGCAAGCGGTACAGATTTTATTCCCGCCAATGCAGGCCGTACAACACATGGTCAGAGGGTTGTTGTTGTTGTTGTTGTTGTTGTTGTCGTTGTCGTTGTCGTTGTCGTTGTGGTTGTTGTTGTTGTTGTTGTTGTTGTTGTTGTTGTTGTTGTTGTTGCCGTTGCCGTTGTCGTTGTCGTCGTTGTTGTTGTTGTTGTTGCCGTTGCCGTTGTCGTTGTCGTTGTTGTTGTTGTTGTTGTTGTTGTTGTTGTTGTTGTTGTTGTCGTCGTCGTCGTCGTCGTCGTTGTTGTTGTTGTTGTTGTTGTTGTCGTCGTTGTTCAGTCAATGTGCGGGATGTGCCCTAGAATCTTAGAATGCGAGTGGCTTAAACACTTTTTTTCCTCGAAAAAGAAGGCACCGGGTGGTTCATGTTCATCGTTCGAAGTTCTGGATTAAGGCTGCATATATAGATACACATGAATTTACTTATTCATTCTACATTTGAACTTGAGATATTCCACACCATACATATTCAATATATAGATAACACAAAGATGTCAGTCGGTCAGTTTCAGGACCTTTTGTTTCTAGCTCCTTGGAACAAAAAGTTCCCCGGTGGCGCTTGCGCCGTCGGGACCGTCGCCCAGGTTGCACGCGTCCAGCTCCGTGTTTTGCACCTTGAGTTGTTCTGGTAGGCCGGGCGTCTCAGGGCCGCCGGATGTAGATGGGTTACAGAAAGCTGGCGAAGCCATGTTGGTGCTAGGGCTTATAACATGTTAGGACCACTGATAATGGTTGACTATAGAGTCCATAAATAGGAATAAACCAACAATGATGGCTAGAAAGCTGCTGGCTGGTGGTTTCGAACCTTTTCTATGTTCCCGAAGAACTATTGACAAATGGTTGGTTGACCAATATATTTCGTTTGGGTTGAAACCACCAACCAGTAAGGGTATGAGGATAGCAGGTACTCGATGTTTGATGTACAACATTCTGTGCACATTTGTCTATACATCACACTATGACTCGCATATGAAGCTACAGCGCGTATGATATCAAACCCATCCGAGGTGCAGACTTATGATGTGCAAAGATGCAAGCAGATACATCATGAAGACACTCACGGCGTATTGGGACTTGCTACTATACCATGTGCATATACATGAAGCATGCCATGCTGTGACTTTTGGCCTCTTGGTTGACTGTGATCTCTGAACTTCTTATTCAATATACCTACATCCAGGGCAAGCAGTTTTCTGCAAGAGAGTTCAATCAATGCCATGATTTTAAAGCAAATGCAGTCGTTATGACTTTTGAATGAAATCATAGACTATAAAAACAAACGTGTAAAAAGTCAATCATCCACTACTTCCTGGCCACTGATATTCCACCAAGATTGAGATTCAGATACTGACAAGAGTTGAATCAACTATAATCAACTTGAATCAACTATAACTATAGAATCAACTATAGTTGGATCAGATCTTCACCTACAATCAGCCACAGCAATCGGATCGTAATCGCTTCCTGCTATTACTAAACCCCCCCCTAGTACAAAAAACCACCTTGGGGGTGCACTTCTGGTTTTTTTGGTTCTGGCCAATTGTACTTTTAATTGTAGCAATTGAAAAGTAAAAGGGAAACCCCATTCCCCAAGCAACCATTCCCCCCCTATTATTAAAAACCTTTGGCTTGGGGGATGTTTAATATTAGGGTCCTAAACACCCAAGTGGTTTTTATCCTTAGGGTCCTAAATTTAATATTAGGGTCCCCTTCGCGCAATTGGTTTTTGCAATTTTTGAATAAGTTTTAATAAAGAATTTAATAAAACAAACATTAAACGCCAAAATGGTTTTTATCACTAGGGTCCTAAATTTAATATTAGGGTCCCCTTCGTGCAATTGGTTTTTGCAATTTTTGAATAGATTTTAATAAAGAATTAAAAAAAGCAAATATTCAACGCTCAAATGGTTTTTATCATTAGGGTCCTAAATTTAATATTAGGGTCCCCTTCGTGCAGTTGGCTTTTGCAATTTTTGAATAGGTTTTAATAAAGAATCTAAAAAAGCAAATATTCAACGCTCAAAATGGTTTTTATCATTAGGGTCCTAAATTTAATATTAGGGTCACCTAATATTAAATCCCCCCTAATATAAAAAACCCCTGGGGGCGCTTAGTATTTGGGGAGCGGGGGGTGGGGGTGGGGAGGGTTTAGCAATAGGGGGAAAAGATTACATAATGAACTCGTCTAAAATATACATTATGTGGAATGTACATACTTGGCCGGGCTTGCAGACGCTGCGCGACACGGTGCACACGGTGCTGGTGGACGAGGCAGCGCAGGCCGTGGAAGCCGAGACGTTGATCCCCCTGTGCCTGGGCGCAGCAGGGCGGGGTGCGCTTCGATGGTCGGATACTGGGCGGCTCGCTAAGCATCAGGTTACCATATGGCTGTGGGTTAATATTAACCAACAATGGTTTAACTAGCTGGTTAATGGTTAATGATAGGAGATAACAACCAACAATAATAGTGGATAGGTTAACCAATGGTTAATAGTTATTAATAGGGGATAACAACCATCAATAGTAGGGGATATAGCTGGGATATACCAGCTATATATGGCGGGCTGGGTCAAGCAGTTCACCAACAATAGTGGCTTATCATGCCCAACCAAATCATAGGGAAAACAATGGTTAATGATAGGGAACCAGGGGGACTAAGGGTTTTGACCCACAGCCATATGGCGAGCTGGGTCAAGCAATTAAGCAACCAACTCATGGAGGATAACAACCAACAATTTCATAGGGAAAGCAATGGTTAACCATATGAAGCTTCATATGCTTAACTATAGTTCATATCATGAACAACATATTTGTTGTTGTTGCTGTTAAGAAAGCAGCAACAGTTACTTGTAAGATGGCACAAACAGATACAAACATAGTAAAATAAGATAAGCAACCAACCAACCATGGAATATGATTTACTATAGTTAAGCATATGAAGCTGCTACCATATCATAATGAAGCAGAATATCAACCATGGTTAACTATAATTTTGATCTAAATGGTTGATACAATGCTTGATTGTGGCTAAAATGATGGTTGACTGATAGTTCAACAGATGGTTAACCATCTTTTTAGCCAATATGAAGCATCATTCATCATCAATCCCATTGTATAAGCACTAACCCTCAAGTTCCAAATCATTAATCAATGATTGTGGATTCATCATCCATTATACCCATAATTAACTATTATATCCGCCATGATTACCCACCATGAGCCATCATTAACAAACAAAAATCTCAACTTTTCATCCTCGTTCTTTGGGACCTCTATAAGGGGTCCACCGCGACGCGGTTCGAACCGAGCCGAGGTGTTTACGGCCAAAACAGTTGGTCCTGGTGGGTGTTTCTTGGCGATTGCAGGCAGTTGGTGGTGGTGGATAGCGGTTCTTGGTGGTGGTTGGTGGTTGCTGGTGATAGGAGATCCATATTGGTAAGTCACCATCAGTTTCATAAGTTGGTCATAAACTGTCGAATATGGGTGATTGATAAGTGTGGATCTCCCGTTACATATTGAAAAAATAGCTGTATACGAATTGTGGTATACCACCTATCGTCATTTTCGAATTTGGATAAACATTTTTCTTTCTATCATGGGTTGTTGTTGCTATCACTACGGAACACGGTTTGATGCTAATTTGGATTACCAAAAAGTGGTTCAAATGTTGAATAGTTGAAATCATGATCTAATCGGATCTTAGTGATGTAACTGATCATTGCCAACTGGGGCCAGGGCAACCAGAGTGCAAACCAAAGCAATTTCACTGGTTCGTGGAACCTGGCTCTTCTTGCAAGTTGGGTAGCAGTAGCCACGCCGGTATAAAACCAATGGTGATGTACCCATTTTTGCAACCGTTCATCTCTTGGAATGACCAGCACTAACCATGGTTAAGCATGGTTACCCGCTATAAATAGTAATCATGAATCATGATTCACAACTGTAGTAGCAAACAACTATTTGTGATTAAAACAACCATGATTATTCATGGCTTTGGTCACGACGCAAGTTTTAGTTGCTATTGACCACAACTGTGGACCACCATCAGAGAAAACTATCAACAAGAACTATTCAGCAGAACAGCTAACCCTAACTATGAATCACAGCAATGAACCACAATTCCAAATATATAGCAAATACAAACTAATATCCATTCGCAGAACCAGCATATGTGTTGATTGTTTCTGTTATTCAAAAAGACATGTCTATTCAGTTCTAACCACCATCAGCTGCTCCCCGTTTATAAGCCACCATCCGCATCATGGTCATAATACTGATTTGATTGCCCATTAGAGCAAATTACCATTGTGATAAATATTAACATAATATTGTATCACTGACGATTTCTCCAATTGAATCTGAACTATTATCAATGATATTATTACCATCATATAACCATCATAAGATCATTGTTATAAGCTTAGTCTTCCACTGATTGTCGGGTACCTGTATTGCCAACAATAATAGTAGAAACTGCCATTTATTATCAGAACCGTTCTTGAACAGTATGACAGTATGAATGATAGATCCATATGTCTAACCCCCGGTTTGCCTGCTCAATAGCTGGCGATCTACCATCGAACATAGTCATTTATGAACTACTGGATCTGACACTGGCAACCATCATCAACGCTGATTGCTTATCGTCCCTCATTACTAGCCATGATTGACCTTTGTGAACCACCAACTAAAATGGGATGTATAAGGAACTCATGAGCCCATTATGAACCCATTCTGATCGCATAATTTACGCATTATGAACCCATCATAAACCCATTTTGAACCCACCATGAACCCATCATAAACCCATCATAAACCCATCATAAACCCACCATGAACCCTTGTGAAGCAACACGAACCAACAAGATTTTTACCTTGGATCGATGTGGATCGCTGGTGCCACCAGGACCCCAAGCAGCTGAGCGCCACAGTGCCTGGGACGGAAACGATCCCAACGGTGGAGACATGGCTTGCTGCGAAAATGTGGGAAAGTGTGAAGCATATTGGCCATGTTAATAGCCAACCAGTAATAGCTGGTTAAGAATGGTTAGTTATAGGGGATAATAATCACCAATAGTGGTGGATATGGTGGATATACCAACTATATGGATGTGGGTCAATATCAACCAACCAAGCAACCAAGCAATGATTAATGCTTCATAGTAGGGGATGATAATCAACAATAGTAGGGGATAGTTAAAGCTGGGTCAAGCAGTTAACCAACCAACCTGGCTGGTGATTTCTAGCTGATTCATGGTTAATGAAAGGGGATAACAACTAGCAACTATAGGGGATATGCCATTAGTTCTGGTCCAAGCAATATGGCTGATTAATGGGGATAACTTCAACCAATAATAGCTGGTTAATGGTTAATAACAGGGGATGATAATGTTAAGATTAGCCAGCCAACCAATATGTAAGTAGCTGATTAATTGTTGATATTAGCGGATGATAACTAAGAATGATAGGGGATATGCACCAGCTATATATGGCTGTGGGTCAATATTAACCAACCAATTTCATGGGGGATAAGTTCACCGACCAAAGTATAGGGAAAACATGCTGGTTAATGATAGGAGAACCAGGGGTTACAGGGTTTTGACCCATAGCCGGGCCGTATGAAAATTGAATGTAGTTAGTTTTTTGGGAAACATTTCCTAATTTTGCTGGGAAACACTTGGAAAGACGGAACATGTTGTTTTTTGGAGGGAAAACATCACCTGAAAACTTATATGTTTGAAAGATTCCTCATTTTGTTGGCTAAACATCTCCCATTTTGAGGTGGGGAAACACCTTTTATTTTAGTGGATATACCTTCGGGTTTTATGATTCCTGCAAATATTTCTGAAATGTGCATGGTAGAGCGATATGATCATGACGTGTGTTCACGTTCCCTACATGTATGCTAGAGGTTATGTGTATGGATACCTTGAAGATTTGCACTTGGTTATGTCGGTGAATTTTGCCTTGGGTTTTGCTATACGTGCGTCCAATATCCAGTACTACGTACGGTTCACTTCAGTCGGAGCTCGCATTCCGATTGATTTGACATGAAAGATGTCGGTCAAGCCATGACAAGCCAGATGTTTGTTGCATCTCCCAGAAATATTTGATATGGATCGTCATATGCCAGCATATGAACCATGTACGCTGGTAGTTGCAATGACCAGAACATCATTGCCAATCAGATGGACGTGCATTTCGATGTGTTTATGCATACACGGCATATTCAGACCCTTTTTTACCCACTGTTACCCCAGGGTAACTCTCCTAGACATTTGTCCAATCCCGGAGACAAAGCGGAGACAGCGGGACGGCGACTGCCCGGGATCCCTGCTGAGCATTGCTGAGCTGCTGCAGATCCCTGAGTTGGTCGGACCTTGTTGGGGATTGGGGCCGGGGATGATCAGGTCTTCCATTAGCCAAAAACCTGGAAGCCGAGGGTTGGAGGTCAATTTCACCACACCAGTGGACAAGTTAAATCCATTTGGTTTTGATCGTGTCTCCCGATGTTGACCTGGTTGTTCGGCCATTGTTAGTTCTTGTATATGATTTGCCATGGTTGGTTGCTGTTTCTGCATGTTTGGCTTGCGTAAGGGCGCTCATATCTTCATGTCGGCGCCTCACTGCCATGGTTCCTACCACGCTTAACACTGCGGGTTGATCTCACTGGTTACTGGGTGGTATGTTGCTCGGGGCTCACCGGTTACTGGGTGAGTTTCTCAACAGCGGTGGGCGAGGTGTGCCACTCCGAGTCGGCGAAAGCGGCCTTGTTTTGTCGCTCGATGATGGAGCGATTGATGGCAGTGGGGCAGGAGCCGCCGCAGATTGCAAGTGCCGGCGTGGTTCGCAGTAGTTGATATGGTGTTTTTTTGATCATGGTGATTGACTGTACACTCGTGGATGGCGGATCATGGTTCATTGGCAATCCTCATCATTTTCGAAGCATTGTCACCCGTCAAACGACTAGTGAATTTTCGCAAGCGTCAGATTTCCACGTCATTTTCCTCGAAGATTTCCCAAAAAAACTGCCGAACACCGCCATGTTTGAGGGTGCACCCAGCAGTTTGATGCGTTGCCTGTTGCCGGGTGCCGTGGCCGCCCCTGGCGACCAGGAGTACATCATGCTGCAAGAGCAGCACCTGGCCACACCATGGTGGGCGGATATTCCAAAGGTTGGGATTCTGAATCCAAATGCTCCATGTATGGTAAATGTGCGTACACTGGTTGGTGGTTCTAAATATTTTTTATTTTCCCTAGTAGTTATTAACAATTGGTTGGTTGACTAATATTTTTCATGGGGATTGAAACCACCAACCAGGCCTACATTTGGGTCATTTATAAGTGAATGTAGCTAGATATGCCATACATGGAGCATATGGGTAATGATGTTTAAAGATGGTGATTCATCAAGGGTTAGTTCTTACCCTGAAAGCCGCATCTCAAACTACACCAAAAGTTTCTTCCCTATACAAAGTTTCAGGATAAATCAATATGAATAATGGGAAATAATCAACAATACAGTCAAACCATTAAGAACGTGGGATTATATGCCATTATACCATGAATGGGTGGTTAACGGTGGTTCAAGAGAACCATCACCAGCAATGATCAGACAACAAAATCCCAAGCATTGAGTTATTATCGATGATGAACCACGAACAATGGTAGTTGGAATAAGTTCACACAGTCATTGATATTGCTTGAGTCCAATGGAGATTTGCTCGTTCCTCAAGCGTACGATGCTAGATCCCGCTGGTTCATAGTGCGCTTTTTCAACGTTCATCCGTGAAGTGCCGCAAGCCATTGCTGGTAAGGCTGCACCAGGGCGTGGCGTACCGATATTTGCACAGCAGCTGCACTCTTCGTTGGTAATAAACCAAGCTGGTTGGTGGTTTGATTGACATTTTTTGTTTTCCCAAATGTATTGTATTAACGAACTGCCATTTTTCTTGGTTCAGAGTCTATGGGTCTAGCGCTTGCCAAGAAACCTGATTGCTGGGGTCCAAAGATAATGCTCTCACACAGTGTCATGTTCAACTACGATGTCGTTTTAACAGAGCCCGTCCATTGAGCATGTCTTATTCTGTCCCTGATGATAAAATTTGGACTTGGTCTAAACAACATTTTTTGGTATAGTCCCAAAATATTTTTGGTCTAGTCAAACAACTTGATATTAGGCAGACAGTCCTTTTGCCATAGTTTGTGTTTAATTAATCGGTTTGGCTGGTTGTATAACCAGGGTTGCTGGTTGCTTATGCCCTTGGTTGTTGCAAGGTGGTATATAATTCCTGACCACCCCGCCCCGGTCGGTAAAGATCAAATTTGGACAATTTGCAGAAGGGATCAGATTCTGACCACCATTCTATCAGGATCATGTATGATTTGGTTCATACTGTGGATCATCTAGTAAATAAATGTAATTCCTAGCAATCGCAGGACGCTAATTAGAGTGGCATCACACATATTCACTATGTCAATTGTACGAGAGAGTTTCAGGTTAGTTGATTGGGCACTTGTAACTATTGAACTTCTACTGTCAAGTCACCACGTCACCACGAGTAGACTATTTGTGGGCAACACCCGAAACGCCTATTTTTGGATGTTTGATATTCTTGAATTATGAAATATTATGAGTCCGTCAAATATATTCATGCGGTATGGACATTTGTTATTATTGTGTAGTATGGGGCGTTAGCAGCAGGTATCACGGGGTACTACATGATGCTTAGGGCACTATTGGAAGTTTTTGGACATTGTGAGGTCTCACTCATCATGATTGCTATTCATAAGCACCCCCCCAGGATTGTTGCAGGAATACTATCAAACATCATGCATCATTAGCCATTTTTCATTTATCATGTTCAACCCGTCTACACACCATGCTGAACCCATACAGCCATGATAAAACCCTTATCAGCACCCATTAAACATTTTTGACTATTCCCAACCATTCTGAACCATAGATTTAACAACCACTCACCTACCATCAACTAATCATGAAATCACCATCTAAATCCAACTTCAAGCACCTCCAACTCACCAACTTCAACCACCTTCCACCGTAGCTTCCGCCAGCTTCCACCGTAGCTTCCGCCGCCACCCCTGGCGGGTCCCCAGGTATCGCATGCATCCAGAGATCAGCCGCTTCCCCTCGCAGCGCTTCTACGACGGACAACTCATCGATGTGGAGCCCAGCAGCTCCAGGCCGTGTAGCCGTCGAAGAGCACAGGCTTATGGCGATGATAATCTCCCCTTTTAAGGGGAGGAGTTAGGGGGATTTTTTGGCAGATGTGTTTAAATTGTTACTATGAAGTTATGGTTATTTTTCAGGGGTTATGATTATACTATTTGTATCTATTTGTGATGGCGAATCTGGAATTGCGCAGAAATGCCGTGGCAGGTCTCCTTCCAGGCCCTTCGCGTCGTTGCCCCCCTACGCAGTGGTCAACGTCTCCGGTGAAGAGGAGACTCGTGCCTGGGCAGGTGCAGAAACCATGGGAAAGCACCAGTTTTCATAGGGAAACCATGGGGTAATCCTGGGAAACTCAACCAACCAACTGGCTATGAATCAATAGTAACCAACCAATAGGGATCACAGGCAACAATTTCATAGGGAAACACAATGATTAATGATGGGGGAACCAGGGGTACAGGGTGAACTGACCCACAGCCAAGTGGAAACTATGGGAAACCAATGGTTGTTGGTTGTTTGTTGGTTATTCAAATTGTATAGTTATTTGCTTAGAACTAACCAAAAGCAACCAAGAATTGGGAAACCATGAGAAAGCAAGCGAATTACCTCAATCACGTTACTCAAGTTACTCAACCAACTTAAGTGGAATGTAGTCACCAGGGGTTGAGTACCTGAAAGGTGATGTAGTGCTGGCCACATGCCAAGAATGTTCAGAGTTGCTGCTATGATCACTAGGATTCTGTTTAGACGTGGTAACTTTGCATTGAAATCATTGATATCCATCGATCATCAAACGTTGGAATACTTCAATTAAATGCGACAAAACCCGGAAGGAATGCTGGTGTTGAAAGTGGGAAGGCCGCCATCTGCGTTTGAGTGTAGTTCCTGAGTATGTGAACCACAGCCCTACCAACTTTCTGAGAAGAACCATCAAGACTATGTGGTGATCAACTTTGTTTCACCCACGTAGCTGGAGAATCACCAACCCTCCTGAGCATGAAAGATAGCAACAAGAGCCAACAATTATGGCATTCATCCCATTCTCGTGTTGTTGCCTATAGTCTCGAAACAATAAGAACCTGCTCATAAGCAAGTATCCGCATAGCACGTGCAGAATCAACAGGAGTACAGCATCAATATGATCAACAACAGCCACCAACCCGCTGATTTGTATGGGAACCACCTCGACAGCCGCTCAAGGTCATAGGGGTCAGATCATCAATCGCAGGCGCTTGCGACGGGTGTGGGGAAGAACTAATGGTTCAAGACAAGAACCAGAAAGACGCAGCTGGGTGAGTATTTCTATACATACTGTTGGCATATCGTGATATGAAGATCACCCAATCTCCATAGTACAAGTGTAGAAAATGCTGGATGATGTGTGGTTTTCGGGTGGTTGATCCAAGGTGCTAAATGTGGGAGTAGCAAATCACCCCGGAAAGTGTGGTTCATGATCATTGGTCACTTGGTTGCTTCTCAAGCGCGATATACCATCACTCACGAGGAGTTGCATGGCACCAACAGTATGTAGGGACGGAACCGTTGGTGAACTAAGGGACGTGGGAAGCATGCCAGGTTACGTCTCCTGGATGAACTACATCTACAGAAAATGTGCAATGCCGTGTTAAAAGCAATTCGTTGACGTAAGCCGATATCATGTGGCTTTGTCCATGTCAGCCATTAAAATTAATCGCTATTGGCCATAGTTAGCCATAGAAACGTCAACCTATGTGTAGATTTTGTTCGACAACCCCAACCGAGTGCAGTGCACAGATTTTGTACAGTCGTTTCACAGTCAGGATGCTCAAGTTCTCCAATTTGATTGTCTTTTTTTTCACATGATTGAAAGAGCGACACCATGCCACACTAGATACATAGTTATATTCAACGGGCATGAGAACTGGCAACCTTTGGTTCATTAGTCAGTTAACCTGAAGAAACATCATAGCTGTTCTTGACACATGTTCCACCAATATATTTGACATGTCGATTAAGGGGGTACTTTCCACCATTAGTTTCCACTATACCTGGTTCCCCTACTATTAACCATTGTTATCCCCCATAGCCAAGCTGAAACAAACGACGTTGTGCAGACCAGAGCTGTTGATGCGTCCCTTGGATCGCTACCTATCATCCACCTGGTTCGACCTGGCAAGACACCGCATCCCGTTGTGATCTTTGGCCGCCCAGGGGGTCCAACTAGGCGGGAGAATGATGATTGATACTTTGGCATCGTCAACCATTGTGATACTTGTACTACTATTTAATTAGCAATCATGTACGAACCATGTACAATGATCAACCACTAACTAATAGTGGTATACTCATTACTAGCAATCATGTACAATGATGACCCATGAACTAGTATGATCTAATTATACTGTAATGAAGCTTGAGCTTTCACAACTATGCATATTCATTGGCCACTATGAGCCACTATCAACTGACTATACAACCAGCGTCATGGGCACATCTCTCACTGGTCAGGGAAGCTGAGTCACTGGCAGCCTTCGCTGCAAAGTTGGCCGCCAATGCTGACATGGAAGGGCAGCATGGCCGTTCACCGCAGGCTATGCACGGGCCCCGCAGTGCTTGGGATCGCGCAACTGCCATAGATCATCCTACCATTGGCACCCAGCAGTGCTTCCCTCTTTGGGGGATACAATGGATTTGGGACTTGGGATGTGTAAAACCGCCCAGTCTTGCGGTTTTTGGTGCCCAAAGGTAGTTCATCAACAAAACTGATGGAGGTTGATATTTTGATATGTTTTGTATCTCCCATTGTTTCATTTTGTTTCATTTGGAACAACTGTGATCTTTCGTGTCTTGGGCGTTCAGTGTCATCATACAATCATGGCTATTTCTGATGCTTACTGCTTTCTATCGATGTTATAAAGCATCAGCAAATCATTGCCCATCGCCATGCTTACTGCATAAACGGTGTCACTGGTCTTTCCACCTATCATTTGATGATAATCAGGAATCAGATTGAACCAATGGTAATGATTTTGCTGTAAAACCTCTATAGATGCAATCATTTGATAATCAAAAAAACATAGTTTATAAAAAAATGAATTAAACAAAGGACAGAGTCATTTCATGGTTTTTGCCATGCACAAACCATGTCACTGGGTCTGCGTCGTTGGCGGCGTCTCGGACTCCCTTAGTGACCTGGCGCTGCAGGTGGTGGTCATCACCTTCTACAGCGGCCAAGCGGCGTTGATCCGCCAGCTCTTGGGCCAGGCCAGCTGTTGATCCAGGATCAACTCACCAAGGGGTTGGCATGAAAACTGCGGCTGGTGGGTTTTTCAAGATAGGGCCAATATGGCGAGCTGGGTCAAGCAGTTTCGCAACCAATAATGATGTATAATAACCAGCAATAATATGGAAAACAAATGAAAACAATGGTAAATCATAGAAAACAACAATTTTGATGTAGTTGCCAGTGGTTGATGGGTAGTAGGGGACAACGACCAGCAAGAACAGGGGATATACCAACAAAATGGCTATGGGCCAATATGGCTATGGGTCAAGCAGTTAACCAACCAATTTCATGGGGGATAATAACCAACAAACTATAGGGAAAGCAATGGTTAACGATGGGGGAACCAGGGGTACAGGGTGAACTGACCCACAGCCAAATCACAATTTTAGTGGGCCCATATTAGAGTAACAGGTTTGTCCAAATAGGGCCTCACCATGCCAATATTAGTGACTTAGAGTAATGAATTAAGCATTTAGAGGGGTTTCCTATTTTATGAAAAGTCCACTTGGATGTGAACATGTTGGGATACCATGTTTCCAGCCTGTCACTGATACGCCAGCCATTTTTAGCAGTGCCATACAGTTGTTGATCGTCAACTTGTTGATGGCTATTGAATGAGCCACGCATTCAGTGATTTGGAATTTCTTCCCAAGCACTCTTTGAGAACTGTCGTAGCATTTAGTAGCACTAAGTTGATAGCAATACTACAATCAAAAAGCCATGAAATGAATCAGCATTATACATCACCATATGGTGGTTTCTCAGGGGTACCCCCAAATCATCCTTTGTAAAACATTTATTGTAGTAAACCAACCATTTATGGCTAATCATCCACAATAAATCACATGATGCATGATCAACGACTCATCATTCATCACCATTACTGGCTGTTCGGAGAGGGAGCTGCTTGGATCGAGCCGGGGTATCCCGGATACGATCCCGCTTTAAGGCCGGAGGAGCGGTGCGTTTGGAGCTACCAGAGGCGGTCTCACACCAAACGGCTGGTTCCATCATCAACCAACAACTATAGGGGATATACCAGGGCGATAATAACCAACAATTATCCCAACATCCCCTATAAAAATACTCATTGTGATGTGATTCTACCAGCCGTGCCAGCTGGTTCCATCCTCAACCAATCAACCAACCAGTAGGAACCGACCGTTGGAAACCAACCATTAGTAATTAACCATTAGTCACCGATGTAGAAACCCTTGGTCGATTGCCCCATTGGTCGTGTTTCCCAAATGGCTGTGGGTCAAAACCCTTAGTCCCCCTGGTTCCCCATCATTGAACACTGTTTTCCCTATGAAATTGTTGGTGAACTCATCCCCCATGAACGTTGGTTGGTGAACTGCTTGACCCAACTCGCCAAATTGGCCCATAGCCATTTTCTTGGTATATCCCCTGTTCTTGCTGGTTGTTATCCCCTATTGCCCATCAACCACTGGCAACTACATCAAAATTCCTTTTTTTCTATGATTTACCATTTCCCTGTAGTTTTGTTGGTTATTATCCCCCTTTAATGATGGTTCATATTGACCCAACTCGCCAAATGGTGCTGCTCCGCCGGGGAGGTGAAGATTGCGGTCCACACCGTGGACAGCTTTCAGGGCTCCGAGGCCGTTCGAAGCAGCGCAGGATGTGCCAGGAAAGCCAGGCTGGGTAGTGTTGATCATGGGTGGTTTATAATATGGCTATGGGCCAATATTCATTCACCAATTAGTGAGGGATAATCACCAACAATAGTAGGGAAATGATAGGGGAACCAGGGGTACAGGGTTTTGACCCACAGGCATATGGGTTAGTCCATAGAGGTTAGTTTAGCTGGTTTCATTAGAATTCTAGGGCTAGTTTATAGGGGCTAGCAATCTTTATAGGCTTATTACCATGGTCATATCCCAGTCCTAATCCCAGGTTTTGCTATTAGTTTGCAACTAGATGTAAGATCAATACGCTTGGTTAATGGTGTTGTTCCATCAATGAAATGACCATCAATATATACTCGTGTTTGTTTATTTGCTAAATGTTTGTGGGTCAATACGGTGGTTTCTTAAAATTGGGCTACCTACAAATCATCCTTCATAAAAACCATTTATAGTAGAAAAAGCATCCATAACTGTGGAGTCCATGGAGTTCCCTATTTCAAGAAAACACCAAAAAACAATTGCTTGACCATAACTTTCTTGGTGATAATTCCCTATCAGTAGGGATTATTCGTGGCTATAACCCTTAAGACAACAGTATATGAACCATCCAGGAAATGGTTGGGTGAAGATCCCAATTGCGCAAGAACTGATTGGCCAACTTGGGGGATGTGAGCAGTATCAGGGTATCAGGGGCCCTGAGTCCACATCTGATGGGACAATGAGAACTGGTTGGTGGTTTGATTCGCATGTTTTATTTTCCAACCAGCAGTAACTTAAATGGTTGGCTGGTTGACAAGCCAATGTTTCATAGGGGTGGTTCAACCACCAACCAGATACATAACATCGGATAACTGTCACAATTACAATCCATGGACCATTAAGTAATCATCAATGAGCCATCCTGAACCGTCAGTGACAGTCATCAAACAGCATTGACTAAGAAATGGGATTGTTTTGGGCCAGCCTATTGGATGTTTGGCCTTTCTTTGGAATGTTCAGGGTTAATAATAATGCATGGTTGAACATAAAGTGTAAATAAGGATGATATAACTATTGATGTTAACAAAACACACACATGGTTAAGAATAGTCCCTAGTGTTCCGGTCATACCTTCTGAGAAGGGCTTTGGACTCCAAAAATCATCCCCAAGTACAGCCTCACAACATATTTGGAGCACTAGGGTTTTTTTTTGCAATTTCCACATAAGTCACTGAAAAATGGAGTTTTCGGAGCGGAGATATAAACCCCAGTATAGCATGCAAGGTATGAATCCGCTTCCGTGCGTTTGGTAACCAACCTGGGAAACAGCCAGCAAACAAGCCAACTATATAGTTGACTAGGCTCACAACCATGACCCTGCCATTAGCATCCAAATTGTAGATAACGAGGCACCATCAACCCGGACATTTGATAGTTGTGAAGAACACAGCGACATTTGCCTGCTTTGTTCATGACTGGGAAGTTCACATCAGAGGTAGGGTTGAGTTTTGAGGTCTCAAGCATTGTGAATCAGGACAAGTGGCATGTATCCACACCCATATTCCTGGCTCATTGAGTGCGCACTTCTAGCAGTACGATTTTTTGCGAAATTCAACACCACTATACAGTACCATATCATTTTAGTTCTCAGAAGTAATTACTTAAAACCACTCTACTGCGGGATATTCTATACTGTATTGTAGTTGTGAAAGGTACTCAAAGCAACCATATTGCTGGAGAAATTTGCTAGAAATAGCGCTTGGTCACATGTGACCAGACCAGCTCTTTGTTTGAAGAGCGAGCCCTGGAAATTTTGGGGTCAAGATTTGGCTAAGTGCAGGGGACAGCACTATGATAGATCGACAGCATATTTAGTGGTTGCCCCGCCCAAATATTTCCTTATGTGTTTCCAATCGTGATGACCAGTAACAGCAACAATGATGACTGAAGTTGGATATCTGCCTTCAAAAAAATAACACACCAGCTATGGTTTGGAACAAAATCCATATAAATTTTGCCTTCAAAAATCACAGCCACAATCTGATTTGAAGCCACATCTGAGCCATGGTGACCCCCATGACCCACCAGGGGTTCACCAGCAGCGCCATGTCCTTCCCGTTACGGCCAGGCCGACGTGGTGCTGCTGTCCTTCGTCCGCGCCAACGCCCGGCGCCGCCTCGGTTTCCTCACGGAGTTCCGGCGGTTGAACGTGGCGCTGACGCGCGCCAAGCGGTCGCTGATCGTGGCGCGGCACATGGGGAGGGAAGGCCTGGTGGTGGTGGTGAGGTTCCACGACGGCTGGGGGCTGGGACCAAGAAGATGAGGGGCTTCAGATTGGTTGAGTAGGTCTGAAGTGATGAACAGATGGGGGTTCAGATAGTTTGAGGAAGTAATTGAAGAAGGTTTTAGGTGGTTTAAGTATAGGTATTTAAGAATAAGTAGCATAGATCAACCATCTTAATCATGGGTGCAAGCGACCATATAGGGGCTACCCATGATATGGCTCCCAGAAAGGTGAACCCGATAAGTTTGGATTGTTGGGAAGACGGCTATTCATGCAACCAAGTATAGGGGGCTGGATCGGAAGCAATGATTTGTTTTTAAACGTGGCAGTAGGTATGAAAAGCATAAAAGAATGGTGTGGCCAGTGTAGCCAATTGGCAAAAGATTGAATGGATGTCATATTTGTTAGGAATTACAACGAGATCATCCAAGAACATAAGTGTCAGATTAAGCTTTACAAAGAAATAATTATGATAAGGGAATATCAATTTTTAGCGTGTCCAACCAACGTTGCAAAGAGGCGCTTCCCACAAGGTCGACAGTGGTATCAGCCTCCGGTGATAGAGCTACCTCCAAGTCTGTCTCCCCATGGATGTAAGCATTATTTATGGCTCGTGTTTGCGTGCTTTGGATACAAATCATGGCGTATGGCTGAAATGATCCACTGACAACTGGCCGCCAAGCAGACAATTGTGAGGGTGGAATGTTTACTACCCAAGCCCAGGCTCGGTGAGTGATACTGATCATTGCTTCGTCGGTCCAGGCTTCTCTTCAAGCTTTCCATCAAGTACTCCGTGCACATTTGCTCCCAAACTTCCACATATCGAAGAGTGTTGAGATCTAGGCCAATCATGTGATCCAAAGAATGCAAATCATACCTATCTTCGTACCTTCGTCTCTGAAGTCCATGGTGAAGATTTCTTGGGTGCCATGCCATGATGACCAATCCGAGGTCTTTGCCAACACCGAGTGCTTGCAGCCATGGGCTGCCGCCACGTCTGCCATGGATGATGTAGCAGCACTGGTGGCAGATGCCCAAGCGCGGGGTCGGATTTGGCAGGAAGATCAGGCGGATCTGCCGGGGGCACTGTGAGTTCTAGCTGGATGATGGCGATGTCAGGGAGAATGATTACTGGTCACCAGGAAATCCAGTTGAACAAGGTTGTTGGATGTTATTCACAAGTAAACAGAACTAGGCCGTCTATATCAAAGGCACCTAGTTGGAAGAGTGGCACATGAAGTGTGCATGATTTGGTGTATGGTTGAACTGCAACGGATGACCGGTTCACACACCGAGACCTGCCATGCCGGCGGCGTGTGAGGCGAGCGTGCCATGAAGCTGTCATGAATCATGAATCCTTGGAACTGTCATCATAGGGGATATGAAGGATATGCACTTGCTACACTCACTCAAAAAAGTTGACATTTTGCATTCTGCTTGATCCTTTCTGCTTGGCTCAAGTTTTTGTCATCGGTAGCCGAGCCAAGGCAAGCGCATCCCCTGGAGGTTTCCAAGCTCCAGTGATGGCTGCAGGCGTTGCCGCTGTGGTGGGCTTTCTTGCAGGTGCAAGGAAGCACTGGAAGCACCGCACACAGCCGTCGACTTTGTGCAAGTATACCACCAAGACAATCATCCCAAGCCTTGCATGGCTCAAGACTGGCATCAAGGGAGGAGAGCTTGGAGCCGGAGAGCTTCGAGGGGTTGGGCTAGCCGGATGCGATGTTTGCGTTGGCAGGACTGACAGTGGCAAGCTTTTTTGCCTCGGCGACAAGGCCCCTCCCACTGGCATTTCATTGAGTGTTGGTGGTGAAGTGGCTGGCGATAAGGTGGTTGATGCCCAATACGGCAACACCTTTGACGCTTTCACCGGTCAGCCTGAGGGTGACTGGTGCCCATCACCTCCAATCATTGGCAGTTTTGTGGGCTGGTTCATGGGTGAAAGGCAGGCTCTGGCAACCTTTGAAGTGCGTGAAACATTCTTTGGTGGAGAAGTGGAGGTTTTGGTTGACACAAACGCCAAGTTGGCTTACGAAGCCAACTACTGGAAGGGTCTGTTAGATGCACAGGGTAAGGATGATGGCACTTACTATTGAGCTCCTCTTGGTGGAATGTGTTGCGATGTCTTGTGTCATTTGATCCGGCCAATAACATGAAGACGAACGCACCAACACCTTTTTAAATCAGAGACAATTAGTGCATTTTTTGGTTCAGGGTGTCGCCTGACATGGCACCCGGCCATGGCGCGATGCTCGTGAAATTGTTTGTTTGACGCTTAAAGTCCTCTCAAGCAATGCCAGCTTGGCAAATGTTTGGCCATCGAAACTTCGAGCTCGTACATTCTTGCTGACCAGACCAGAGATACCATCCCAGCAGGTACTAACACCATTTGACAAGATGGCCTAACTGCTTGATTTGTATTTCCTTGCCCTTTCTATTGGGCAATGATTTGTACATGAGATTTGTAGATAAGGCTGACTACAGAGTCAACCAGGGAACTAGCGAACTAGGGATTCCCGCAAAGAGCTGCAGCGAAAAGAAACTCCTATGGCCATTTGCCAGTGTCAGTTCACCAGTGCTGCTTTTCGAACGTCTGAAGTTGTGACGCTTTTTTGGCCAAGGATTTTATTTCAGTCAATTCAGTGTCTACTGTTCGGTCCACGTTTTTTTTTCTGCAGAAAACGAACATGTATTGCAATGAATGAAATACTTAGTATGGTCGATCCAGCTCTTAATACACCACAACTGGTTTAACCATGAATAGCATTGTGATTCACAATCAAATATGGGGGATTTTGTGCGTGTGAACTCCTGTTATGTGTATATATGATGTACGAAATATTTAGTGTATCCAGTTATCTCCATGTTCCTCGAAACCCCGAAGATTTGAACATAGTGACTAACAGTGGTCAATTAATAGGGTTGATTCATGGTCAATGTTTCATTACACTCAGTAGTGGTTCCTCCCCCGATCGGTTCAAAATCTTGCGTTCAGTTGGGGGAGAGAATCCTCAAAAGGTCACCCAACCTGCGTTCAGTTGGGGGAGAGCTGTTGTTCTTTAGTTAATTTCTGGTTTTTGTAGCATGATTTGTTGGAATTAGCTTGGCGAGAGCTATTGTAACTTGATGATTCGGATGATTTTGCAATATAAATCGATTGATTTAGTTTGGGGGAAGCCATGTTGTGAGATCACATGATTATCATTAAGTGCTTGGTGTAGGTTGGGGAGAGCCATTGGTCCAATAAGGGGGTTCAAAACCAACCCAGGTTCTAACTGGTCATGTTTTGATTTCTGTATCCTTGCTGACGTATCGTGTGGCTTTGCTGACGATGCGCCATTCAAGTTTCGGGCCTGTCAGCTTCTGACGGTTACGGTGGCAATGACATGCAATGACGGGTACTCTGGTCTCGGGTAGTCGGGCCGTCAGTCAGTAAATGTCATTGTCAGTTGTGGGAATCAATTCGGGAAAGTCGGGCCGCACTGCGTTCAGCTGGCGGAGCAGTACTTATTCGCAGTGTTGTCGAAGGTTGCGTTCAGATTTTGTTCTTAGTAATCCACGCCACACCATTGCTTTTCTATGGTTTTCTTTGTTCTTTCTGACATGCTTGAATGTTGCGTTCACATGGTGTTTTACCAACATCAACAAAATTTTTAGACCTCTTTCGTTTCATTGGGTCACCTTGCGTTCACATGGTGTTTTACTGATTTTTGATACATAAAACAAATCATAAAACATTAGGTTTTGCATTTCGTGCTGCGTTCACATGGGGCAAAAAGTTGATGGACCTTTTGTGGCGCGTTGGTGGACGTAGTTCCATGCGGGAAACATGTCGGAGAGGAAAGTTGGGGGAGGATAAATCCAGTTGAACAAGGTTGTTGGATGTTATTCATAAGTAAACAGAACTAGGCCGTCTATATCAAAGGCACCTAGTTGGAAGAGTGGCACATGAAGTGTGCATGATTTGGTGTATGGTTGAACTGCAACGGATGACCGGTTCACACACCGAGACCTGCCATGCCGGCGGCGTGTGAGGCGAGCGTGCCATGAAGCTGTCATGAATCATGAATCCTTGGAACTGTCATCATAGGGGATATGAAGGATATGCACTTGCTACACGCACTCAAAAAAGTTGACATTTTGCATTCTGCTTGATCCTTTCATCGGTAGCCGAGCCAAGGCAAGCGCATCCCCTGGAGGTTTCCAAGCTCCAGTGATGGCTGCAGGCGTTGCCGCTGTGGTGGGCTTTCTTGCAGGTGCAAGGAAGCACTGGAAGCACCGCACACAGCCGTCGACTTTGTGCAAGTATACCACCAAGACAATCATCCCAAGCCTTGCATGGCTCAAGACTGGCATCAAGGGAGGAGAGCTTGGAGCCGGAGAGCTTCGAGGGGTTGGGCTAGCCGGATGCGATGTTTGCGTTGGCAGGACTGACAGTGGCAAGCTTTTTTGCCTCGGCGACAAGGCCCCTCCCACTGGCATTTCATTGAGTGTTGGTGGTGAAGTGGCTGGCGATAAGGTGGTTGATGCCCAATACGGCAACACCTTTGACGCTTTCACCGGTCAGCCTGAGGGTGACTGGTGCCCATCACCTCCAATCATTGGCAGTTTTGTGGGCTGGTTCATGGGTGAAAGGCAGGCTCTGGCAACCTTTGAAGTGCGTGAAGCATTCTTTGGTGGAGAAGTGGAGGTTTTGGTTGACACAAACGCCAAGTTGGCTTACGAAGCCAACTACTGGAAGGGTCTGTTAGATGCACAGGGTAAGGATGATGGCACTTACTATTGAGCTCCTCTTGGTGGAATGTGTTGCGATGTGTTGTGTCATTTGATCCGGCCAATAACATGAAGACGAACGCACCAACACCTTTTTAAATCAGAGACAATTAGTGCATTTTTTGGTTCAGGGTGTCGCCTGACATGGCACCCGGCCATGGCGCGATGCTCGTGAAATTGTTTGTTTGACGCTTAAAATCCTCTCAAGCAATGCCAGCTTGGCAAATGTTTGGCCATCGAAACTTCGAGCTCGTACATTCTTGCTGACCAGACCAGAGATACCATCCCAGCAGGTACTAACACCATTTGACAAGATGGCCTAGCTGCTTGATTTGTATTTCCTTGCCCTTTCTATTGGGCAATGATTTGTACATGAGATTTGTAGATAAGGCTGACTACAGAGTCAACCAGGGAACTAGCGAACTAGGGATTCCCGCAAAGAGCTGCAGCGAAAAGAAACTCCTATGGCCATTTGCCAGTGTCAGTTCACCAGTGCTGCTTTTCGAACGTCTGAAGTTGTGACGCTTTTTTGGCCAAGAATTTTATTTCAGTCAATTCAGTGTCTACTGTTCGGTCCACGTTTTTTTTCTGCAGAAAACGAACATGTATTGCAATGAATGAAATACTTAGTATGGTCGATCCAGCTCTTAATACACCACAACTGGTTTAACCATGAGTAGCATTGTGATTCACAATCAAATATGGGGGATTTTGTGCGTGTGAACTCCTGTTATGTGTACATATGATGTACGAAATATTTAGTGTATCCAGTTATCTCCATGTTCCTCGAAACCCAGAAGATTTGAACATAGTGACTAACAGTGGTCAATTAATAGGGTTGATTCATGGTCAATGTTTCATTACTGGTTAATGTGTGGTTAATGCTTGATTATGATCTTATAGATCGAAGTTCCTGAAATAGTGCAGGGTTCATAAACCCCCCCAAACAGGGAATAGTGGTTGGTTGAGCATGATAGGTATGATTTACAACTACTGACCAACCTCAATGGTTTATTCAGGGCATTACCCAATTGTCCATGATGACTCCTTTTGGTTCTAGAAGCTCACCAGTTCTGGATGATAGGTTCCTGATTCCCGGTGCGCTCAGGCGACCTCAAAATGTTTGACTTGTCACAGGGAGGCCAAGTTGGATCATGCCCCGTAAGTGCGACAGCTTGCATGTGAGCAGTCTCATTTGTTCCTTTTGTGCTAGAAAAGAAAGCAGTATACCAAGTCAAGTCACTTGATCCGTTTTCACATTGGTGCTGATAGGGATGAAGGTATGGGTTTTCCACTGACAGGGATGAAGGTATGGGTTTTCCACTGACAGGGATGAAGGTATGGGTTTTCCACTGACAGGGATGAAGGTATGGGTTTTCCAGTTTGACTCATCCGTGAATTCTGCTGGGTCTTGGTGCAGCGACTAGACGCGACGCTTGCGCACTCCCAAGGTGAATCATACGGCTCGGGGTAAGTACTTCTACAGGTCATAGCCAACCACCCAAAACTGGGCTTCACATCCCAGCAGCTCAACTGCAGGGACATGGCGACTTGGGATGTGTACAGCTGGGGTGGGCCCTTGACCAATGGCCAGCGCCCAGCGGAGATGCTTCCAACCAGCTGCGCCAGGTGGATGATCTGTTGACTGCTTCGAAGATGCTGGGTGCAAGCGGCTGTTGTCCTAGGAAGTTTCACCATGCGCCAGATAAATGGCTGTGGGTCAATATTAACCATTAGTAATAACCAACAATAACAAGGGAAACAATGGTTAATGATGGGGAACCAGGGGTACGGGGTTTTGACCCACAGCCAAATCTCTATGTCTATACAACTGGATGTGCCATGTCCACTCAGTGGTCACTAACCATGGTCATAGGATGTTATGGGCTATAGGGGTTGTGAACATTTATGAGCTACCTTGTAGGTTTATGACCATGCTCATATCCCAGGTGCATTCCGACGGCACCTCCAAGTAGCTTTTGTTTGAACTAATCGTACTGGTGGTGTTGTGAAACTTGTCCTTCTTGCATCTTACATCCATCTTACCGAAGTTGAAATGGTGGTTTCTCAAAATAGGGGACCCAACAAAATTGCTGGTTTGTAAATATAATTGACAAATGACTGGGATAATTTTGGGGGTCCCCCTATCTGGAGAAACACCAAAACGAATCGGAGATCTTACTATACTCAGAAAATTTCACTGGACACGGAGCGGTTGCCATTGCTAGGAATCGTCAAGGTTCCCTCGTCAAAGCTTCTAGGAAGTACCTTCAGAGTGCTACCTGGCGTGGGTGCATCCTCTTAGAATCACAGCAGTGAGTGTGCGTCTATCCAGGCGTGCAGTCCATTTGCCCGCCACTTTCTGCCTTAATACACACCTAAATCTTTAATGATTATACAAATCTTAGGTCAGACATTTTAATTGATGGTACCCAAAAATCTATAGCGGCAGACGCTGGCTCAATGCTGAGGAAGAAGGAATAGCACACAAGTGAAGGTGATTTCCAACATGGGTGCGTGTCCAAAGACCATGTCAATTTGTTTCCTCCCAAAAAGCGCATTTTAAGATACTTAAAGTGTGGTGATTTGAATTCTTTGCTTCTTAGATGTTAAATGGTTGTTGCTGCAATTGTGGTTGCGGTTGTCGTTGTTCTTGTGCTTGTCATTGTTATTGTTGCGTTAACCACCATTATGAACCGCTATGATTGTCCATCGCTAGTATTAAACCTCTAATGAACCATGGTCCCCATGCCATGCCATTGTTGTTCTTGTCGTTGGTTGGCCCCTTAATGCATGGCTCATTCCACTGACGGTTGGAAAGACGGTTTAGAAAGCCAGTTCCTGACTCCGCGAATGGTGGGCCTCACGGTTGATTGGTTTGCAATTTAAGAATGATCAGCTTTGGGAAGATAGCTGGCGGGTACCTACTATGGCGATGGTACCCCCCCCCCAAGACCCACCTTTCTACATTTTTTGCTGGTATTTGCAGCAAATTCTGCATATTTTGAGGTTGCATTTTTGGTTGAACTTTTGGGGGTGCCATATATTTATCTATGTATAGTTGGAGACGTACACTTAGAACATCATTTGGAAAACGCTCCTAGTAGAAATACATGGGTAGGTGTGTTCTAAGTGTTCACTTAGAACAGGTGAAACATTGCACGGGTGAACACTACATTTAGAACAGGTGTGAATATGGTTCCAGATGTTCTAAGTGAGGGTTTATGCAACTAACCACAGCATTCACCATTTGTCTTCTGTTCTAAGTGTAAATCTCGAGTTAAGCATTGAAACATAGGAGTATCATATATGGATGTATTTCACATATGGAACATGACATCAACCAAAGACCTTCCCAACCGTAGCGAAGACTGCGTTGGGAGACATCAGCACGGGAAAAAAACGTTCAGAACTGAAGTGTGCGACGTGTTTAGCTTGGTGAATGTGCACATAGAACATGTATGGTGACACAAGGCTTATGTTCTAAGTGTATATGTTCTAAGTGATCTTTGAAAGCAGAATCATTGATTTTCATGTGTTCTAAGTGCACACTTAGAACATCCAAATCAATGAAATTTGACGTGTTCTAAGTGCAGCTCCGATGCATTTGGAAAACACTTTCTGTTCTAAGTGTAAGTCCTTAACTATATATATATTTATATGTATATACATATATATGTATATATATATATATTTATATATACATATGTGTGTGTGTATATGTAATGCATGCGAACACATGCAGACAAACAGAGTGGTGGTTTAGGGTTTAGGGTTTGATGTTTGGGATTTTCCTGTACTTAGGGCATTTGCATTCTGAACGAGGTCTTAAGAAACGAGGTCTTAAGAGGTCTTAAGACCTCCTTGGAACCAAGAACCAAGATTCCCCAAAACAATTCTGCACAATCTTGGTTCTTGGTTCTTGGTTCTTGGTTCCAAGGAGGTCT
>VSDK01011632.1:214435-249485 GCA_009767595.1 Symbiodinium kawagutii | reverse complement strand
TTTTGACTCTAATATTTGCCCTGGTAAATAGAGCCTTTTTATGCCTTATATTTTATTTGTGGGATATTGAATGATAGTATATTCAATTTTGCCCTAGTATGGCACCGTGAAGCCATAACTAAATAGGCTTTAAGTATTTTCAAGAAGGTCCATGTAAGGTAAAACTGCACAAAGCAAGACCAAAAACAGGCCATAAGGCATAATTACATGGGAAATTAACAACTAGACTACAGTCAGGCTATCATGCCATAGGGCATTACTAGCTCGGCCACATGTAGGACAGCATCTTTAAAGAGGCCATAAGTTAACAGAACACAATTAAATAGAGCAACATTAAGTAGACTATGATTAAATAGGCCGCTTTTAATCTATTGAACAGGGCACAATTAAATAGCACACACTCAGGACACAAAACATAAGTCGGAAATCACCAAATAACCCCCATAAAGACTATGATGGAATAAGATATTCTTAAACAGGCCAAACATACATCAGAATCTATTCAAATGAAATATGTGCATTCCATTGTTTTCTAGTATGGCACCACCAAGCTATGATTTCAAAGGTTTTTTTTACAAGTGGGTAAATATATGGCAAAATTAGATAAAGCATGATTAAAGATAAGTCATTCCAAATCAAATTATGAATACTTAGAAATAATCAAACAAGGCACAAGTAGACTATAATGCAATAAGGCATCACAAAAAAACTAAATCTAGGGCAGCAAATTTGAATAGACCATGCTTAAATAGACAACAATTAAATAGAAGAGAATTAAGTAGGAACAAACCAAATTCAAACAGATTAAATAGGGCACACTCAAATAAGACACAAAGATGGCATCATAGAATAAAACAAATCTATATAATATGCAAATATGCACTTATGAATAGATAGACCCCATAAAAGGTCAACATCAAGTAAAATACTTTGATTAAGGTAGGTCAAGTCATGGGTGTCATCGAACAATAAATTGAAATTGGCCACAATCAAATAGGGCATAGTGAAATAATGCAGAACTAAGTAAATATGCAAAGTTTGCAAATTTTCCTGAAATCACCAATAAAAGGTGGGTCTTGGGGGGGGGGTAGCACATATATATATATATTTATTTTTTTATTTATTTATTTACTTATTGTTGTAATTGTTTATCATGTTGTAATATGTTGTAATGTTTGCTTAATTTGCATTTGTAGGTGCATGCCCATTCTCAACCATGATTCATCATAATTCACCGTATATCATTGATTAAGCTTTGCTATGGTGAACCATTGTTGGCCTTCACTTAAGCGCCATAAGCTAGAGCGCCCCAGGAAACCCCGAAAGAAACGAACGGCGAAGCTACAGTCTGCCGAAGCCCTTCCTGCCAGTGGTGCCTTGCACCAGGGGCCAGGGGTGTTGGAGGATCTGGAGGTTGAGCAAGAACAACTTATTGATGGCTATATTTGGTCTATGTTTGAAACTACTATCAATAATCAGTGATCAAGTGTGTTTTGACATCATTTGTTATTGATGGTTGTAGTTAGTTGATGGCTAAGAATGGCTAATAATGGTTAATTAATAATGGCTGATAATGGCTAATAATGGCTAATAATGGCTAATAGTGGCCAGTCCCTGTTCATAGTTGCTAGTGGCTAGTGATGGTTGATGATGGCTGATGCTTAATTACTTACTGAACATTCACCAAAATTAATGGTTAATGGTTACAAACCACCATCATGAGATTGAGAATGGTCAATTAATGATGCCGTAGTTAGTGGTGGTTTTATCGCAGTTCAACCTCGTAGCCGCAATCAACCATCATGGCCATGGGGTGAGTGACCAATGGTTTTTCAATTTATGACTGATACTGGCTAATAAGGGCCAGCTCATGAGTAGTAAAGGTGAAGAATTGCTACCATGATGGTTTGGTGATTCTTAATGACGGCCGAGGTTGGATAGTGATGGTCAATGATGAGTTTTTTTAATTTCTGGGTTGATTCGCAGCACACAACCCCTCGATGACGTACACACAAGTTAAGGTGGTGAAGGTGCACGCTACTGATGCTAGTGACGGTACTTTTCAGATGTGTATCTATGTGTTATTGCTGTGGTGTAGTATTCTTTGGTTATTTGATATAAATGTTCTTCAGTATATACACATTTGGTTACATGCAAGTCAACATGTATTGAATTGTACGCATGTATATACATATATTTGTAAATGTGGTGATAGGTACGAAGTTGCCCTCCACCCTTCCAATAGCAGGAACGTGATCATCATCATCATCATCATCATCATCATCATCATCATCATCATCATCATCATCATCATCATTTATTTCCTTTGGCATGGTTTGTTGATAACCACGTCAATCATCTCAACTAAGTCGTTCTGAAGGGTCATGAGCTTTGGATTCGTGGTGGGTACCTCTATATTCATTGGGATAACTCCACATGTTTTGTGATTTTCACCCGATGCCGGGTGAGAAGTACACTTGCATAGCTACATTTTTGCTCAGACATTGCTACATTTCAGAATTGCTTGCTTTCATAGTGCTAGGCATTCGTCATTTCACTGCTAGGATGATGGGGAACCATAATTTCTGGACATACGCACTTTGCTGCAACCCGCCGGAATAGGGAACCTTCACTTGAGACAGCAATTCTTGGTCAACCATGTGCGCAGGATGGTCTGCATACTCGCTGCTAATTTCTTGATGCAGGCATATCTACGATTATTGCAGGATTTGTTTTCACATATCTATTGTGTTTACTCATCTTTATTACATATCTAGAAGACTGACCCCAAAGGCACTGGTGCAACATATATGTTCAGATGCATCCACACTCCGTCGCCGTTAGTCCAAGGCGTTCAGACTGCGCCCACGAAAGCGAAGCCTTTGGAGCCTGGCGAAGTCCGTCGTGGAAGAAAGCGGAAGAAGAGCCTTGGCGACTCCCGCAATGATGGGAGATGTGTCGCCTGGGGGTACCCACATCTCCAGGTTTCAGTATACAGGCACGAAACATCACAAACAAAAAACACCAAAAAAGCACCAAAAACCACTTGTCGTAGAGAAATTATGCGGGTACATGCGGACTACCGCATGGTGAGATCATGAATCAGCACTCCCATGTGATGGCTCGACATCAATTATTGCTTACAACCATTGTTGATGCTATTGAATTACAAATACTCCATGTATGGTTTGTTCACCTACATTTTGGATATTTTTTCGGTCAGTGTCAATGTTGCAAATTATTTCATACATGGAGTATTTGGGAATGGCTCACCACTGATGAGTCAAACATTGAAATTAAACCATGAGTCAAGGACTGGTTAACTGTTATCGACTAACCATTAGGAAATATATAATGATCTATGATGATCACAAGCATTCATCCATCACTGGTTAGCCAACACAATTGTAAATGATCATTGATGAGAAGCAAGTCTTACTTGTCATCAGTAGCCATTGATAATGATGACTGCTAATGATTGGCTTATAATGAAGATCAATCATGATAATGAATCCTAATGATCATCAATGATGATTGCTAATGATTGGCTTAATCCTAATGATCATCAATCACTTCTTAACCTTTGCTCGCCTTCCTTGGTGGATCCACCCCCCGGCATCCAAGGCGGCCGTTATCGCCGCCCTTAGCACCCTGCCCTGCGCCGGAAGCCGCGCCGGAAGCTCTCCAAGAGAGGCCGCGGTTGGTTGACAGCTGACGAGCTGTCGTTCACTAAGGGCGAGCCGTTGGCGAGTAGCGTGGACACGATTTTTTTTGGGGAGGAAAGTGACTTGGACAGTAAAATCCGATGTGTTTTTGTGGGAAGAGTGTTCAAACAAAGGTGGATTTTCCACGCGACCAGGTTAGTTTACTAGTGGTATCCACTGTTTAAATCTGTTTAAATCATGCTGATAGTTACCCTCTGGGAATCAAAGATAGCTGGCTGGGAAATGGCCATTAGCAGCACGCGAACCATGTGGAAAATTTGTCGGCTATCCATTTCCGTGTTTGATTTCCAGAGGGTAAATAGTTATAAATGATGGTTGAATAACACCACCCATGTTGGTGGTTCAGCTGGTTGAGGGAAAGGAATTTGCTGCGTTGTAATGGGTTGAGATGGGTTGAGTCCAGGATTTTATTTGTGCCACTTTCGGACTGCCTATTATGTAGCCATGGACTATCGTGGGACACATGTTAGTTAATTTGGATAAATCGATCGGCGGATAAATCAATCGGTACCATTTCAATCAAACGGTGCCAGTTGGTACCTAGAAACCTAGGTGTTTGCTTGGTAGGGAATCAGCCAGTTCCTTGGGCTGTTCCGTTGGTCGATTTGCAGGGAGAAAGGAATGGTCCGTTCATTATGGGTGAATTATTATGGGAGGTTGCTTTCTGGTGAGTTAGGCATATTGAACAAAAGTTGGTATGGCCTTAACATGACCGTACAATAAGACACACCCAGCAATCATCAGCCATCATCCGTTGTTGCATGCCCATCATTTCGATTTAGATGTGGCACAGTTGGTATTCCGAGTGTATACCCGTGAAAATGGAGAAAATTGTCAACCTTTGGGGTTCGCTAGGAATGAAACTTGAACGATCTTTCTTCTGGCCGTTATTGCAACTGAAAGCCCCCTTTTGTACCATGAAGCACGACAGGAATGGATGTTGTTGAAGAATTGATTTTGCTTGAAAACCATGCTCCATGCAAGTGTTCCCCGCATAATTCCAGGGGCAACCTGATTCAACCACAGGGAGCAAACAAATCTGACAGTGATATGGCAACCTCCGCAATTGTGTTTCTCAAATCACATGGGTTTGTCCAATTGAAACGGTGATACCCCTCGACTGCCTGTATTGATCACTAGCAACGAGTTCCGCCGTCAATAGATACTTGGATGATCATCCCACTTAGCAACTGGTTTGTAACCATGGTGAGTTCACCAATACAGTAGTATAAAATCAGTAGGCGGCAGACACTCGAGCCCTTGCACCCCCCAAACAACGTATTAGATGCGATATTCTCAACCCATTTTTTCCTTATATCAACCACTATAGACTATACTGAAATCATGTTTCAGGATTAACCATCATTAGTCAAAGATTGTTGGCCATTCATATTTGGATGTGGTTCATATCGACTACTATTCACCCTACTCGTCCATCATAAATCATTATCAATCCAAATCCAACATATATATATATATATCTACATGTATGTGTAAACTATATCGAAAGCTCTTTAGATGTACATTCCTACAACATGTACGTGTTGTCAACCAAAGAAACCACCACAGACTGAATATAATATGCTAAATAAATATTTACATAATATATTTGTATTTCTAAATACATACAGAATATAAAACTATTCTTTATATACACAATAAATACATACATAATATTTTTATATTTATATAAATAAATAAATATATATATATATACATATATTATTCACATGTCTATCTACAGCATATATAATCTTATTGGGCCAAAGGATTGACACAGAAACTCTGACCCATGCGGCCGCCAGGACCCGGAAGCGCAAGCGCAGCGTGGGAAAAGCCGTGCAGCACGGGATGGGAAATGGATTGATGGTTCCATGTGTCGACAAGTGGGGCTCCCTAGGGACCATAGGGGGGATATATACCAGCTATATAGGGGATATACCATTTAGATCTGGTCCAAACAATATTTGATTAATGGGGATAACCAACCAATAATAGCTGGTTAATGGATAATAACAGGGGATGATCATGTTAAGATTAACCAACCAACCAATAGTTAACTAGCTGGTAAACGGTTGGCAGTAGGGGATAAAAAAGCAACAATACCAGGGGATATATACCAGCTATATATGGCTATGGGTCAATATTAACCAACCAATAATGGTGGCTATTAACCAACCATTTCATAGGGAAAGCAATGGTTAATGATAGGGGAACCAGGGGTACGGGGTTTTGGCCCACTGCCATATGTCTTCAGCTGTGAAAATTCAAACCAACACAGCCAATCATGCATGGATGGTAATTACTGTATATATATATATATGTGATTAGTAATGTGATCGTTCATGATGGGTGATCATTTAGAACAGGCATTAAGGTTATCACATATTAGCAGTTCTTATAGATGACAGGTGATAAGAATTGTGACTCGAGCACCAATCAGCCATTGTCATGGCTGAGAAGCATCAACCATTGTCATTACAATCATGGGTGATAATGATGAGTAATGATGGCTAACGATAAAACGATTGCAAAGGATGGCTAATACACTTCACTAATGGATATTGATCATTTGTCCAGCAGCTTTGTTGGAAAGGTTGTAAAGTCTTTGTTGGTTCCTAAAAGCTGGAAAGGTCATCCCGTCTTATCCATTCCCATTCGGCTGCACATCCTGTTTTGCACATGGGTGTTCCACCTTGGCTTTCGGCTTTCCCACTTGGAACCAGGGGTACCATCCATATTTCATACAATGAGCCATCACGTGGCTGTGGCTCAAAACCACCATTCACATCCCAGAAATGAGCAGGACAGTCTCGCGGTGGTGGTGTTCATCATCCAAACTATATACTACTGGTTGGTTTCAAAGTATGTTGCGATGATCACCCAGACTCTGGTAATCTAACATAGCAACACAAAAGGCACTCTTTGTAGATCTAGTCGAAGTTGTCATTGTGCAGCCAGCTATGTTTGATGACCAGAGGGTACCCAAATCTTGGTATACCCCCTACTATTGTCAGTCACTATTCCCAGCTTTATCAACCTTGAAACAGCAGTGGCTCACCATTTGTTATGAACCATTGATGGTTAATATTCACCCAAATCTTGCAGTTATTTCCTGTCATGTGGCTCCATCATGCTCCCAAGCAGGTGAAGCCGAGAGCCCTGGGTGTGGCAGCACCTTCCAATGGCAAGGGGCCCAGTGGACTGTGGCCAGGCAGAGCTAGTGCTACGGCTATGTCACTCGCACTGGCAGCAACAGTGACGCTGGAATTGTTGGGTCGGGAGATGATATCGTTTGGCTTAGGCTTCGGGGATTCACAAGATTTGAAACTCGGATGGATGGAATCATCAAGGATAGCCAGCATCAACTAGTCATCACTGGCCATCACTAGCCATCCCTACTCGTAGCTATTCTCTGCCATTACACCCCTGCAATGACCATCATCCTGGCGAACATTTGTGCTGGACAGATGTGGTTCCTCAGCCCGGGTCCACTGGATTCCACCAGGCGAAGCGGAAACGTTTTCCTCGCCGTCGAAAAGGAGAGGGATGCTGCGGCTGAGATGAGGTCTAGATGTGAAACTGTTCATCTTAGCCATCAACGAGTAGCAACAACAATGATAGGCTATGGTGTAATATGAGTCATCAATCATTAGCCATCAACAATGGTATGGTCAACATTGTCCATTGTGTATATAGGGGAGAACATAATGTATGTATATATATATATTTATTTATTTATATGTGTGTAACCAACAATGATCAAACATACAATGGCTGATAAACCATAACTATAGTAACTAGCCGGTTTTTGGTTGATAGGGAAGAATACAGAATAATTAACAATAGTAGGGGATACACTGAGTCACCATGATTTTTTAACGAAGATAAGAATCAACAAGAATAAGTTGTGAATACAATGCTCAAAGCTATGGTAGATGTGAAACCTGCTCAGATTTCTGTCATGACATGTGGCTATGGGTCAATATTAACCCACTAATAATGGGGGATAATGACCAACCAATAATAAGGAAAACAATGGTTGATGGTAGGGGAACCAGGGGTATGGGGTTTTGACCCACAGCCATGTGTCAGAAAGAAAAACATCTCGAAACGGCACTTCTAGCGAACTTGCCAGAGTTTGAACTTGTTATGATTGTTAATAGTGGTTGATAATGGTTAATCAGAACTCGCCAGCGTTTGATTGAGATGAAACACGTCAAACTACATGCTTGATGAATTAATATGTCGAAATAGAGGTTGTTCGAAAGCATTAATGTCGCAGCACACACCGAGGACATGTCATGTTTCGTTTGGGGGTGATAGAAAGCCCATGCAATGAATTGGCACTGTGTCAGCATGGATGGCAGAAGATGCCTTAGGACTAGTTTTGATAGGTTTGTGTCAGCACAGATGCTGAAGACCATCTCAGGAAGACAACCCACAGGCCAGGTGGGCTGCCAGTGTCAGACCACTTGTTCATTTTTGAGGACTGTATGACAGCACATGCTTCCATTCGTGATCACAATTTCGTCCTGGGCATCATTGGATGCCAGGAACAATTCAACTGCTTTAGGCATCATTATTCCATTTGAGAGTTCAATCACTATTCCTGGTCAGTGATCATTCCTGGAGTCATGTAAGGTTCTTCAGGATATAAATCGATGATTATCCCAGGGTTTTCATCTAAAGCCAAGGTTTGATATTCTTCAAAACCATCTAACTAGGACCATGATTTGGTTTGGTATTGGATGTGATTGAACCATTGATGGTTTTTGAAAGGAACATTTGCTGGTGAATGCCAGTTCTTAGTCGTTTCTCTACTGTCATTCACCCTTTAACTATGCTTCAATCCCCCATAAAGTTACACCAGCAGCAACTATCCCGGTGTTTATCCATATTTTACCCAACAACTGGTTGGTCCTATGGTCCCTAGCCCCATCTCAGCCATGACATGTAGTCAACCACCAACTTACCGCAGCCTCCAGGACCGATGCTCGCAGCCCGAAGCGAAGTTTGGAAGCAGAGGTGGATCAAGTTTGGCGTGGCGACGTTGAAAGCACGTCGATGTTGGTGGACGTTGATCACCATGAATGGTAGTGGCTAATGATGGATAAGTGGGTGAATTAGTAGGTTCAAAGTGGTTTAAAATGCTTGGCAATGGTTTGTAATCAGCAAGGATTGGCAATGTGAAAACATCAAAATCCCTTTGCTTTCCTACAATGGTACCATTGGATGGTTTCACATTGCCAAGGGATTCCATTGCAAAAAAAAAATGGAAATCTAAAATGGTAACCGTTCCCTAAACCGTCCTATGGCTTGTAGTTGGCAAGGATTAGAAATGTGAAACCATGAAAATCCCTGTGATTTCCAACAAAATCATTCTGATTCCCCATGAAAAAGTCATCAAACCAATGGCACCATTGGACGCCCAGGGTCTGGCTCTCCCAGTTCCCAGTTGCCGACCGCGAGGCAGCGGTCGCTCGCTCGAGATCTCCTACACCCCCGTGGCTTGGTTGATGCGTTCCCATGGGGATCCGTGGCAACCGGTGACTGGCGGCCTTGGGGTTCATGGGCAAATATTTCGTTGGTGGGTCTTTTATGCGCTGAAAAAACCATCAAACAATTAGTTGGTGTGGGGTTTACAAGGGTTTTGTGGGGGTTTACAGCCACTAGCAACGGCGAATCGGAGGGAATAACAGGCAACAATAATGGGGCTGACTATATCATATTTCTAGAGAATTCTACTCAAACTGATTGAACAATTTTTACGATTCTTATTGAGTACCTGGAAAATTCTACTCAAAACAAGTATGATGATGAAATCAGATACTTGTTGTTCAAAGATAGTCAATCGGCGGGGTTTTACTTTGTTTGAATTCAGCTGGTAAATCGGAAGGTATAGGAACCCACTGTGAGAACTTCCTTCAATCGATGTATGTAAATTCAAACAGTCTCTTGCAGGTGTATCATTTGCACTACTACATTTGGGATCCAACCCACAAAGTGAAGATGCAAACCAGGACATGATCTTAATAAGAAACAATATATAGATATAAGTAATACACATACCCATGTCTACAAGTTCCTCACTTATGGCCCAGAGTCTAGCCCTCGACTTTTGTACATTAGCAAGATGAAATAGGTTCTCCAAATTTGGCCTTGCATAGATCCATCAAAACAACATGAGATAACCATGGAGAAATTGTTGGGTTTGTTTTTTTTCCAACATGAAGGCGATGATGATAATGCTGCTGATGATTTTTGATCATGATGATGTTGCCAGACGTGTTTGTCTCATGCGCACATATGCGTTTATGATGAGTGGATGCAACTGCGTAGGTGGCCGATTTTTGGTGGGTGTTGTTTTATTTGCCTAAACCTTCTCAATTTGATTATATAGTTGGTTTACTGAGAAAGTCTATCACAACGGTCTAATTTGGTGGCTTTGTGAAGTTTGACCAACGTTCTCTCCCCATTGGATTGCTGACTAGAACAAGTATGAAGTTATGATCCATTATATTCCTAAACATTTGGGTATTATTCCCTGTGAATGTTTTCATGTTCTATTCTAAGAACCATTCTTGACTGCAGCGATTTGCTTTGACGCCCTATGATTTAACCATTATCAATTATGGTTGAAAAGTTTGGATTTCTCGTTGTTATGAACCATTGTCAATGTTTTTGATTATTTGAAAACGGTCCCTATGATTAAACCACTATTTGCAATGATTGAAATGATTACATTTTATTGAAATTCCCTGTGATGACCCTAATGCATTATAGTTAGTTGTGATTGAAATAGTTTGATTTGTTTTGATTAAGCGTACTGAACCATCATGCATTGAATCCAAGGTACTCGTAGCTGTTTTGTGCGGGCCTTGCTGAATATTGCAGTACCATGGTTTTGTCTTTTAGTTGGGCCGATTAATCAACAGCCATTCAGCAATATTCACCAATATCAGCCATGGTCATTTGATACCCATGACCTAAGCCCGCAAAAAATGAAGGTGTTTAAGCATTCCAATTATGGGTTATACCCAGAAAAAGGTAAGATTTGGGTTGTCAATGGCAGTATGCTGTATACAGCTATTAACTGTCAACCTTTGCAATCATCATAAACAATCAGTTGACTGTCTGTCAATCAAGTCACCATTAACAAATGTCACATTTGTTTAAAACTATTTCCTATATTTCTTCACCCTCACTTAAACATCATTACACACTCGTCTTAGCCATCATTCACCATCACACTCACATGGAATATCAAAAGTCATTCATCACCAAGGCTCACCACAACTCAACTGCTCAAAGTCACTCTTTGCCAGTATTCACATGATTCAGCACATAGTTACTCAATTCACCATAATATACCATGATTCACATCATGATTCACCTCACAATTCACCTCATGATTCACCTCTCATGATTCACCTCATGATTCACCTAATGATTCACCTCATGATTCACCTCATGATTCACCTAATGATTCACCTCATGATTCACCTCATGATTCACCTAATGATTCACCTCATGATTCACTTCGTGATTCACTTCGTGATTCACCTCATGATTCACCTCATGATTCACCTCGTGATTCACCTCATGATTCGATTTAAAATGTTCATCCCCAATGTTCGCCATGACAGCACTCGTTTGCACTAGACTTAATGCTGTTCGCCATGCAGACGCACGGCACCAATCGAACCGCCAGGCCGGGCATGCGCACTGTGACCACGGCCGGCAGTCCCAGTGCCGCCCAAGATCGAAGAGGCAGGGCATGGAAGTCTTTGGAGTCGTCGACTATGTTTGCGTTGTTGTTGATGTTATCATTTATCTAGGATCCATTAGAATGATAATTGCTATTAGGACTGAACACATACTTTGATATGTTGGATTTTCTCATATAGTCAGTATGTGCATGTTTATATAGGATATTATGCTCATTGATGATATGTTTTCTTTTACAAGTATCTATGTTCATATACAGGGAAAACAATAATTAATTATGGGGGAACCAGGGGTACAGGGTTTTGACCCACAACCACATGGCGTCTTCACGAGTTTTTCAAACAAATTGGGACTCTGCTCTGTTTTCAGCATGTTCGTCAGGAGCAGTGCAGGGTGCCCCCAGCCATGAATGGTATACTTGAGTAGATGCGGACATATCCATACATTGGGGTACCCCACAAGAATTTGCCAGAGAAACAAATCATTTGCTGGTATTCCCATGTATTCCCATGGGTGGATACGATTGAGGCTAAGCATCCAGAAGGGGACAACTGAGCATCCCAACAAATGCTAGATCTGTCATTTACAGTAGGAGATGTGATCAGTTGGGGTACCAGGGTATTGCCACAGCAATGCCACTGGTGAAACAACTCACCATCCCTACTTGTGAAGCGTCGGGGTACCGGGGCCAATGATCCCTATACATCATCATCCAATCGCGGCTGCGCGACCATGCCGAACCATTTTTCACAACCTGCTGGGCCTGGACCGAACTGAAGGTTGTTGACGATGCTTAGTGGCTACCCAGGATTAATAAACCCCTGGTTGATTAACTAGGGGGCTACCATTTTTAAAGGGAAACCAAAGCTTTTAGGGGATACCCCCTAGTTAATCAACCAGGGGTTTATTAATCCTGGGTAGCCATTAGGCATGAAGTTCAGTGTCTAATCACTATGGTTGTGAAACTATCAATAGGTTGTGACCATAGAGAAACTATCTAATCCTATAGTTGTTTGAGAAACTTGAATAATAGTTGACGGGCTGGTGTTTTTTAACCTTGTGATTTTCCTGTGATTTTCGGATGGTTGGTTCATCGACGAGCACATTTTTCAGAAATGGTTGATTCTCGTCTTTGAAGAGATATTTTCTTTGTGATGGTTGGAGGGCTACCCCAATCCTCATCAACAAAAAAAGGCATTCACAAGAGTGGCAGGTCATGAACCATAGATCTGAAGGTGTCGATAAATGGTGCGAACTTCAAGTTGATTGCGGTGTTTTTGTTCGGCTGCTTATGGGCTCACCGCTTCGGGGCAACGGTTCAAGGTGTCCTGCCTGGAGGAGAGGCATCAGGTCATAGGATGCCATCGCATGTCGACCCCCTCATTGTTGGAACAGATCCGTGCACATTTACAACCAAACACGCCGAACACTGCACAGATGCAATGGCTTGAGGTCATGAGGGTTGAACGATGAGAAAGTTGTAATTACTAGTTGCCCCATGAAAGCTTCCAGCTCAACTAATAATGCTGGCAAGTGAAACAGGTAGGCAAACTTTATCCACACTCTCAAACTGACTAGACTTTTGGAAATGAAATGGTTGCGAGGAAAAATCATCATTTCATCATTCAGTCATCATTTCATCATTCAATCATCATTTCACCTATTCATACCTGATTTGCCTAACGAAACAAAAACAGATTCCCAGAGGAGAACCAGCTTGTTGCGTTGCCTCATAGCTCGGCTGGTGTAGCTCAGCTGACCTGGCGCCATGAATTTCGATACGAAGCAAGGGAAGACTGCCACTCTGAGCCAGATCATTTTCCAACAGCAGCTGGGAAGCACATGGATGGATGGGTCAATGATCAACATTCACTATGTTTAACATCCAGCTATGGCAACCAATGGGTACCATATTTGCTATAACAACGCTATGGATCACATCCAAACTATTTTTATGTATATATATATATATTATATATATGTACGTCATTGTTTTATTTGCTTGCACCCTATTGAAAAAACACAGTGAATCTATAGATTAATCCCTCTTTATGGGTAAATCACTTTATTTGATTGCGTGGAAGATGCGCCATTTATTGTGATTTGTTTACCTGTATTACAGAATGATTCATTTTAGCTTCTGGGGTAGCCTACCAAAGGGTAGTATCGCGGTGATTCTGGGTTCTTATCTCCTATTACTCTCCGTACAGGGATGCAACAGTTTGCAACTCTGAACCAGGACAATGAGGAACATGGCTAACAACCCTTATTCCAATTATTATCAGTATTCCATTTGATGAGCAATGTTTTACTATAAGCAACCATCAAACATCATTCCTAACCAGCCAACTCATGAATCAACTTGTTCATCCGCTTGCACCATCAACCACTGATTTGATCCACTGGAAACAACAGGCGGTAACTAAAGGAGCTCGTGGGTGAGTTGCAGATCTACACATCTATATGGGTGTGTCTTAAGCCATAGGGGAACCCCAAAGTTATGGTTGGCTTGTTATATACAATGCATGGTTAATATAAAGAATGATGTGGGGGTACCCCTATTTTGAGAACCACCAAATGTGCATAGTGTAAACATGGCCCATGTTCAAGTCTGGTGATTATTTTGGACCAGCAAAGGGTCAGCGATGTGCTGAATTTAGATGGGGATCAAAATAGACTTTGGTTTCCCAATGGTTTCTCCAGGGCTTCCCCACGCTTTGCCTATGGTTTCTGTAAGGTTTCCTAATGTAACATTTGTTTCCCCATTATTTTCCATGCTGCGTGGGATCCATGTCTCAAGGTGCAACGAGTCTTGACATGATGATCATGTGCAAGGTGGGCCCCCCAAAAGTTGTAGACTGGTTAAGATTTTCCATTCAGCTGTATTTCCTTGCATGGGGGTAGTTACCCTAGTTCTGCTTAATAAACCATTTATAATAAATTGGCCATTGCCCTAGTCCATTTCGAGTACGCATGCAAACACTTGTGCACGCGAACATAGATGAAAATGACAATATGCACACGCATGCACACGCATGCACACGTATGCACACCTATGCACACCTAGGCATTCACATGCACACTTATGCACACATATTCAGAGCAATCTACACACATTAATTATACATCACTAGATACATATATGCAATTATATACGCCATTAAATGGACAGGTTGTCAGCTTGTTTGCTTTCCGCTGTGGCTTCAAGGGAAGCAGGTGCCCCGATGTGTGTGACGGCCAGTGGCTTTGTGCAAAACCATCAGTGGCAACAATGCGGCAGCCAGGTTGGTTGGCACACGTTGGTATAAGCTGTACATAGTAATGTGTGTATATTGTGTATGCTCACTTGCAGGCCCATATATCCATACGTATACATAAATATGAGAGTGTATTTGCACATTTGTGTGCATGGATATGATTGGATTTGCGTGTCTATATGTTTGTGTATGTACAGGTTTGTTTGGGTAATGTTTTGACATGTAGGATTTGTCATGCAGACCCCGTTTTGCTGTCTGCGATTATGGGTATTTGTCCGCCTAGGCATGCTGTGCACTTACGTTTCTATTTGCATGCGTGTTCATTTGTTTTGAACATGTAAATCTACATGCATTTGCAATCATTTGCATTTATTGCATATGCCTCTAGTTCATTACAGCCATGTGTAGCATAACAGATATATTCGCATGATATTTGTATGTTCAGATCATATCAATAAAATCTATCCTCTTTACTCAGCTAATCATATAGTTATACAGTATTTCTTCACAATAGGTACAAAGTCTACATATTATAGGCTTCCAATCATATACATATAAAGTCTATAGTCCCCATGTTTACATGTATATTTACGTTCCCATCATTAACCATTGTTTTCCCTATGATTTGGTTGGTTATTATTAATGGTTAACTGCTTGACCCACACCCATTTGTATATTTACACAGGGGAAGAGTGACATAGAAAAGCGGAAAGGCCATCCCCAGGCTCGGTCACGTAGCGACAGGACCGTATCTCCGAGGTATAGCTGTGATGGGACCATGTCATTTGAGCAGTTCCGGTACCTTTGTGAAGAGAAAGGCGGGCGCGACCGGCGGCGGCCCCTGACGTTGGTGGCCTGGTTGGGTGGGTGGTAGTGACGTTGGGTGACGTTGGTTAATAAGGTTTCCTAGTAGCAACAATAGTGGTTGGATATACCATCTATAGGTGGGTGACGTTGGTTGGTTGGTAGACTCGTATATTTTTCATAGGGGGTGCTTCAACGGCGAACGAGATGATTCGCAATGATTGATGGATGGCTCTTGGACAGCCATAAAGACAATGACAAGGACTATAGCAAGAATCTTGAGGGATCTATGAACACATGTATGCGAATAGAACCAGCTGTTGAGAACTGTGAACGTGTGGATCGCAGGTCGTACCTGATGAACAATGGTAAGATCCAGTACCATGGTGAGTCAACCACCCCTGAAACTTTACCAGAGACACTAAGCCTGATTAAATGATATCAATCACCAACACTAAGTGATCATTGCTACTTGCTTCAGCATCAATTGTAATGGCTTTGTGGAAATTTTCCCATCACAGCTTCTGAGATCACTCTGTGCTTATTGACCATATATATTCTGAAGGGGTACTTTAGAGGGGTCGTCGAAGCGAACAAAATTTGGGTATGCCAATCACTTTGTTAACTTTGCTAAATCCGATCAGTAATTCAACAAGCTCAATATGACCAAAATTCACCTGAATAGCTTCAGATAAGCAACTTCATTCCCAACCCCAGGTCCGTTTAGGTTCATTCTTTACCGTATAGCCCTGGTAGCCCTGGTAGCTGCATGTTTCTCCATAGCTTGGAGCGCAGGCTTCGGTGACATTGAAGAAGAGGACCCAGTGAAGAGCCGAGATTGCGACAATTTTTGAGTCACTGCTTAGTGATATGGTTAATAACAGGGGATGATAATGTTAAGATTAACCAACCAACCAATAGGTAACTAGCTGGTTAATGGTTGACAGTAGGGGGTAAAAAGCAACAATACTAGGGGATCTAGTGGATATACCAGCTGTATATGGCAACGGGTCAATATTAACCACCAATAATGGCTTATAATGACCAACCAAATCATAGGGAAAACAATGGTTAATGATGGGAACCAGGGGTACAGGGTTTTGACCCACTGCCAAATGGAGGTTTCTCAAAATGGGGGAACCACAAACAGATGGTTGCTTTACGATTGGTACTATTGTAAATGGTCAGAATTAGATGGTTTTGTCGGGTGCCCGAATTTTGAGAAACACCCCCATATCGCTAGTTGGGGCTAGCCTTGATGGTTGAATGACGGTTATTGAATGTCAGTTCATGGTGACTTTCTGGATAACTTATTGTTCTTCGGACCGTGGGTCGTGGGCATGTCCTTTTCGTCACCATGTTTCCAGCTCCCAAAGCAATTTCTAGTTGATTCGAAAATATTCCTTTTACATGCAGTATTCATGCAGTATAATATCTCATTTACATGCAGTATAATAATCCTTTTACATGTATGTGTTTGAATTTCTATATTGAAACATTTAAGTATCTAAATGCAATGTATAAAGAAATGTGCACACAAATAATATAAACGTTAGCATAGGACAATGAATGGACAACTAAAGGAATAGTTTATAGTCGGTTAATGTAAAAATGAATAAAGTATAAATGTTATTAACATAATGCATAAGTAAGTAATATAGATACACATCAATGTATAAATCTGACTTGGACATTGAGCAGCTCATGATTTCATTTCATCCCAGCCATTGCCAGGAATTGGGGGCAGCCTTTGTTCGGATGTGTGGAAAGTCCAGGGGCATTCAGCACCTGGGTCTGGCAGCGGTATGTACATTGGTAGTGGCTTGCCATGACGGTCTATGACCAGTTAGTGGCTCTTTCTAGTGATTAGTTAACTGGTTAGTGGTTTGAATAAGTTTTATCAATGCTTTCTTTTTCCTAGTATTTGTGATAGTTGGTTGATCAAGAAGGATTTTTCAGAAGGGTTGAAATATGTTGAAACCGCCTAACTTTGGATGTGTCCATAAGCCCTCCCAAAACAAACAGAAGTGGTTGTAATTTCTGGTTGATGGCTACGTAGTTCGAACAACGCTGGTTGATCATGATTCATGATGATTGATAATTTGGTCAGTATAGATGACGAATGATGACGATTTCGTATTAGGTTATTAGCCACTCTTGGCCAGTACTTTGATTGCTGTAACCTTTCTTACTTGATGATGAACCATTAAATGAACAACAGGCGTGAATGGCAAATCCTGCATCCTGAAAAGTCTTGGTTGCATCTGAAACAGATGGTTGGTTAATTACTATAAATGGTTCATAAACTGGATGATTTCGGGTACCCCTATTTTGAGAACCATCCTACAAGTAAACCCTGGATGGTTAGCCTTTGATGGTTAGCCTTGCCCTGGTCAGCCGGCATCTTGACCCAGCAGATCAGCCCCAGTACACGACTGGTCAAGTAGTAACCAAGCAATTTCATCATCACAATGACGAAGCTGTTCTAATGACCGGCAAAATGATGCATCCAACTTGATCAACATAACTAGAAATGCACACCAACCAGAAGAGCCATGCTGATTACCAAGCAACATGTGGTGGTTTCTTGAAATGGTGGTACCGCAAAAATGATGCGTGTACTACTGCAAATGACTACTATTGGATGATTTGGGGGGTCTCCTATTTTGAGAAACATCCATATTGCTCTTATTATCCTTTATGATTAACCATTATGAGCCGTTGTTGCCCTATTATGAAGCACTATGATCCACCATTATTACCAACCGCCAACCACTAGTATCAACCTTTATGACCAAGTTAGACCAGTGTACCGCAGCCGGTTTCCACTGAAACCCTGGCCCTAAGGTATCCCGAGTTTCTGGAATGGTGGAAGCTGCAAGACGAACGGTCCAGGGGCCTCCACTACCGCGATGAAGAAGAGTCGCTGGGCAGCCGGCAATGCTTGGGACAGTGCTGGGGTGAGGTCGATTTGACCCATAAAAAATGGACGATCAGCTGGTTGATTCATTTTCCATGGATGGTTGCTTGGTTGGTTGATTGCAGTGTTTGATTCCCTTGGAATTTTCACTATCATTAAGCCTTATCATGGTTGGTTATTAAGCATCATTAAGCACTAATTCATCATGATGAACCATGACTAACCAGTGGTTCAAAACATGGTGGGTCCTGTTGAATACCTGAGATCTTGTCCCCCCCGTGGCTTCCTGTCTCCGGGGAGAAACGGTCGCAGGTTGTGCTAAACTGATCTAAACTGGATATGGTCGTTTCTCAAGTCATGGGAGTACCCCCAGTTATCATCCACGAGTAGTCATAGTAATAAACAAATGCCATTTTGGGGTACCCCTATGGCTTGAGAAACCACCATATTTGTATGTTTTTTTTTGGGTGTTTCATGGGGTCAAGTCCCAGGAGCTTCAATTGGCCCATATCACCAGTGTGGAGTATTTTGTGGTCAGGGCATTTTGAGGCCGCGCATTTGCGGATGGTTGTCCCAACTGTTGGAACTCTATTCCAGTTGGTGAGGGCGCGCTTGTTGATCATCGAGAATCCCTTCTCCCTGACAATAATGCCTCGCCTCGTGGTCTCCCCAAAATGTATAGACTTGCAGAAATCCAGGGGTCCAGGGAGGGCAAACTGTTGGAGGAGGTTGGGAAAAAGTTTTTTCACACGTAAGCCATTCAAGAATGAGACCTGCTTGTGAATTGGTTCACACCTCGACAAAACTGTTCTGGAATATCCTTATTGCATCCTATGATTGCAGGAGCACCCAACCATTAACTAGCCATTGGCCAACTCATCATCAGTGAATCAGCTGAGGAGGAAGATGGTTCAAAAAGCCAAGAAGTCCTTCTTCCAAGGGACAGGAGGATGTCCTCGGATGAGTCGATGGGATTTCCAGCTCAAGTGTTCCTTGCAGCATACTGTAGGTGGACCCGCCACCGTTCGGACACGCAGATTGAAACTTTTTGGTACGTTGGTCGTTGTGGCTGGCAGATTGTTAACCCCGGATGAAGGTGAGTTCCAAAGGTTTATAGTGGTGAAGTTATAGCCATTATACTGCGGGGATAATAATCATCAAAGATGGTTAACCATAGGTTTAGTAATTGGGGTACCATTTCAATGGAAAACGGTGAACTTGGGGTATACCCCTAATTGAATCAACGTTTGGGGTTTAGCGTCATCCAGCTAGAGGCATTAGCCACAATTTGAGGATCAAGTTGATGGTCTCGGTGGAGCCAGGGGTATCCTTGCCACTGGCCCGTTAATACGGAGAGCGGTGCCAGGAGCTACAGGTAGGGCAAAGCATCTGACGACTGGGATTACCCCGCAGTGCTACACGCTTGTGGGAATTGCTGTGGGTAATCACTGAGTTTATTTTGTCAGAGATGGAAGATGATGAATCTCCTAATATCAAAGGCTACGCCGGGGAGCAATTATAGTTTACCCCCATGTTCTGCAAATGTTTTGCTCTCTTTTGCCAGGTAACAACAATGCCAGAACTTTGGATTGTTGTTAAATGGCTGTGGGTCAAAACCCCGTACCCCTGGTTCCCCTATCATTAACCGTTATTTTCCCTATTGTTTGTTGGCTATTATCCACCCCATACCCAAATAATCAGCCAACTGTTGATGATTTTTCTCGTCACCATCCCCTATCATCAACGAGCTCAACCATGGGTGCTGTCAGCCAGCTGCTTAATCGATAGGTTCATCGCCAGCCCCCATGGTTCGTGGGAGCCTCCCCGCGGCATCAGTCCCAGCTTACCATGGCGGGGTCCCAGGTTACCACGCAGGATACTGTCTCAGTGAAGAGGACCTCGGTCATCTGTGGAATGGCTGACCTGGACCAGCTCTAACGAGCTTTGACGACGGGAAATGATGGTAGGGATTGAAAGGTTAACATAATTAGTGGTCAATGATGCTTAGCTGTATTGATGAAATCAGGTAGATGATTGTTAGCGATGTTACTGTAATCTGTGATTAAGACTCTCAAGAATCAGGTTCATCCTCAGCTGATATTACGTATGATGTGTTTTTCTAAATGTCTTTATGAATTAGATCAGGGCCAATGATTGTCTAGGAGTGGTTGGTACACCTGCCTCAAACCATTGGCTAGATCAAGGCGGGTTGGCCGCTGAAAGGCCATTTTTTGAGTGTTGTTTGTGAACCAGATGACTGGGTGGAATGACAGAACACGGGTACGGTGAAGGATTTGGATGCCTACAACATCGCTATTAAGAGTTCTACTATTGATCTACACTGAGTTGAATATCTGAAGTCTGGTAAATCAAGGGGGTGAGCCGGATTGGACTGGATCCCTGCTATGTGCAAATCAGGAGTTTAATTCACTGGGAGAAGGGAAAGCAGTTGATCACGACTCATGTGTCCGATGTCGGTGCTAGCCTCAATAAACGATTGCGACAATGATCAACACTGGTGAAGGCACTTGCTTTTCAACCATAAACAGGAAACGTCGCAGTAGTAGGAGTAGTGGTGGTGGTGGTGCCAGCAGCAGCACTCAGTGTTGTTGGTGTTTGTAGTTTGGATAGGCTGTATGTAATTCTGGGTAGTTTGTTGCTGTAGTAGCACTAGGTCACCACCTGAACCATTATGCAGGTAGCATAGCTATTTGTATGATCATTGTTGGCAACTCTTATTCCGATTAACCAGCATTAACCAATCAGTATATCCTGCAAATACGGTGCTTTCTCCAAATCAGGAACCCCCAAAAAAGGTTGGTTTATTCATGTTTATTCGCATAAATGGCTCACGTAAAGGATGACAACTGGGGGACCCCAAGGTGACCTGACCACCGAACCTCAGTGGCTTCCCTCCTCCCCAAGCCGTGGCTTGGGCGCTGCCAGGAGCTCGAAGAAGCTTTCAAAGACCTGGACAAAGATGGCTCGGGCTACATCGATTTCCCCGAGTATTTGTGCCACGGCCTGCAGTTTCCGTGCGTGGTTCACCCTGCAGGGACCCGGAGAAACCGAGGTGAAAATGCGGGGGAAACCATGGTGAAACCCGGGAGGAAAGCATGGTGAAACCCTGGGAAAACCATGGTGAAACCCTGGGGCAAGTGAAGGGTAGGACCTTGGATAGCTATGAGTAGCTTCCTTTCTGTAGGACCTTGTGGCACTCTGAAGGCCCAGAAGCTGTTGGACATGGGTTTAAAGTGTAGCCTTTGGTAAGCTGGCAATGGAAAATCTACCATGTTACGGGTGGTTTCCATTACTCTAAAGTATATTATATAGAATCCACCATTTTCAGTGCTTTCCTATAGAGTTTCCCTGTAAAGTATGATAATTCCAGAGAGCCACTGAGGTCACTCAGGCAAGGGAACGATCCAGCCGTTGGGTCCACCCATAGGTGGTCAAGGTAGAGATGGTTGGTGAATACAGCGAGGTGGGTCAATATTAATTAACCAACAATACTGGTGGATGACGACCAACAATAGCAGTGAGAAACGTGCGGGTTAATGATCGGGGAACCATACCATTAGATTTGACTCACAAGATGTGTGAGGACAGTGCTTGTCAATATTCTGCCTGGTAGGAGGGAGCGAAGGAGCCAGGGGTGTCCCGTTCTGGCCGTCTATGGCCCTTGAATGCCCTTGACAGGGGGAGCTAAGGAGCTGCCATGAATGGCCTAACCAAATCGTAGTCTTAGTCATGTTTAGCAGACGTGCATTAATTCCTGCTAACTTTCCTGTACCACGGTACCATTCTCAGGTCCCATGGTCTCATTAGCCCCAGGGGCTGGGAGGGGTCCTCAGTTGGCAAGCTGATTTCCCAGCCAGAAGTTGCTGCCATTCACCCAGCGGTCAACTGGTCGAGGGCTGACTGCACTATTGCTGCTTGTGATCCCCTAATTATAGTGTCATGAATCATCATATTCAACCATAATCAAGTATATAAACATCATTATCAAGCATCATTGTCAAGCATCATTATAAAATATCATTACCAAGCATTCATTATCAAGCATCATTATCAAGCAGCATTGTCAAGCATCATTATCAAGCATCATTACCCATGAACCCTTGTATTCTTTACTGTGCGACCGTTTTCAACTTGTTCAGGCAATGGCGCCAGGCCGACAATCGATTTGCACATTTACTTCCTGCAGCCTGGTTGCGGTTCAGGAAAGGTGGCAGTGCGGGTCAGACGCCAATAGCTGGTGTGGTTAGCAGGAGGAGATACATGCGAGGCATGTACAGCCTGAAATGGATTTCTACAGGTGTCTTGTTGTCTAAACTTCCACCCTGGGTATCACTGACTGATTGAAGTCAATCATTGGTTGTCTATTAGAAATTAGTCAGTCATCTACCACTAAATCATCGATTATTGATTGATTAACCATTTGAAATCACTTATATGAAGATAAATGAACCGCGACTGTTCATCAATGAATGTTGGGTTGCCTTCACCTTCCAAACATTCACAATCAAAACTGAAGAACATTTGGCACGAGTTGTTCACCTTCAAGATGTTTCCATCCTTTGTGGTCTAGCTGGCTGGCTACCTAGCTATCAACCTGCCCGTCTCATATCATTGACCATCCATTTTGGACACCGTCCATTGACCAAACCTGAAGGCTTTGGTGTATGGGTACCACCATACATTCATGGATGAAAGATGATTCAAGCCACTGGTTGGTGGTTTCAAGCCGTAGGAGCTGGAGGAGCAGACAGTGGCATCTGGGAGTAGCATTTTTTGGGGCGCAACTACCACCAACCAGATTTATAGTGGTTAGAACTGGTTCATATTGGCTAGTCGTGGCAAAAAGAATGATGTCAATCACGGAGTATAACGATCAAGGCCAATCAAGCGCAACCCCAACCAACGATGGTAGAAACGAGCTGGTACCCACTATAATGGTAAGTGGAAGCATAGGGACATGTTTGTCAACATTTCCTTTTCACCCTTGGACCTCTTACAACTGACTGCCCAATCTTTTCCCTTTGCTATGTGGGAATCTGGGAATGTCCACCTTTCGTAGTGCACTGGCTGCAGCCGAGATTTTCGGATTGTTGGGGATATCCTGAATATCACTGAATACTGTATCCCATCATCTGGATTTACAAACCCACATCTCTCCAGAAATGCATTGACAAGCCCACATTCCTCCCACTGGCAAAGTGACTTCAGAGGGTGAATTACTGATAGGTAGCTAAAAAGAGCTATTCTGATTGATTATGCCACTTATAGTCTGGGTTGTTGATAAAGGATTTTTTAAAACATATGTTTAACAGACCCAGATTTAAAAAAAACCTTTAGCAACAACCCAGTAGTCCCTCCAAGAAACCCTCCTGCGATTTGCAGCTAAGGCCACTGATGAACATTCGGACTACATCCAACAGGCGGGAGAAAACATGCGCTGAAGTGGCCTTGGGGATTCCCTTGAGCCGGCCGTGGTCGGCTTCACTGATGGTGGTTCCTTCATAGCTCGGGGTACCCCCAGATCATCCTTTATAATAACCACATTTGTGGCAATAAACCTACCATTTTTGTTGCGGGGGACCTTATTTTGAGAAACGCCTACAGTATGTGATCGTTGTCATTTTGCTTGTTGATATTTCCTTTCAATCACCTGTTAGCCATCTTAGCCGTGGAGTTGTTCCTCTCCCTAACCATTTTTTATTCATCACTAATCACTGTCCACCAGGGGGCGGTTACTCAAAATTGGGTCACCCCTAAATCATCCCTTTTGAACCATTTTTAGTACTAAACCAACCATTTCTTTGGAGCTTTCCTATTTGGACCACCAGATCAGCAACCTTCGTTGATTACGAGCCATCATTTCACGGACCTTCGCACCTCCACGCCGGCCTACGAAACGAGTACCTCGGGAAGCAGCTACCGTCAAGGAGTTGCGTGCGATTGACTTGTTCTCAATTGGCCATGGGTCAAGCAGTTAACCAACCAATTTCATGGGGGTTAATAACCAACAATAACAAGGAAAACAATGGTTGATGATGGGGAACCAGGGGTACAGGGTTTTGACCCACAGCCAATTAATAATGCTATCGTTAATCAACCAGTTCTTAATCATTAATCATTGATTGATCATGTCCCTTCCTTTGAATGATCAGTTCCCAACCAGCAATGGTCTTAACGTCCTCATTAACCACTTAATCTTCTTGTTATCTCTTTGGTTTTCCATGGAAGTATCAACCTTGAGTGCTGACTGTTTCTCAACTACCAGCTTTATTAAACGGCACTTGATGATCAACTATTCAGATTGATAACATGTCACTGACACGGGGATTAGGAATGTTCATCCAACTGTTCACTACTGCTGAGCTAGGCTTATGTACAAGAATGCCTAACCAGCTTAACCATTATTTTTCGTCATCAATCAACCATCACTAAGCTGCATCAACCATCAAGAACCCAAATTAATCTAAGCAGCTTCCACTCATTAACCATTCCCATTCTTCTCCCTGCAGGTGGGCGACTTCTTCCGTGGGTACGACTCAGATTTGAAAGGCACGGCTGCGGTGTCATGACCGAGGGCGCCTCCGAGGATAGGCTTTTAATTTTGGAACTTTGTCCGGCATGACATGATCCAATAGTGAGTTTGCCCATTGCTGCATATGGCTATGAGTCAATATTAACCAAGAATAATGGAGGATAAGAAGCAGCAATAATAGGGAAAACAGAGATGAATGATAGGGGAACCAGGGGTGCAGGGTTTTGACCCACAGCCATATCAATCAATATCTCAATTGAGGATAATTAAGGTGGAATGTCCGTTGTTGACAATTATGTTTCCCCCAACCATCCTAGGATCCATTTCCATGCCAGTATTCTGTTCTTCGACTACATCATGTCCCACTCAAAGAGCTGGGGATTTTTCGCACCACCCTGGACGGTGGGCCGGGCCAATCCACGGGGCCTTGGTGCCTGACGTCAGGCTACCTGTCGGTGGAACAGTTCCGACCGCTCTACGACATCTTGGTGGAACAAGGAGAAGTCCAGGAGACCGGGTGGTGGAGATGGTCCATTGGGCAGCGGTTCAAACAATGGGGGTTCACCATGGTTCACCATGGTTAGACGAGAAGATCTACAGGAAGCTCCTCTATAATTGGTGGTAAAAACGAGGGATTCTGGTAGTTTTTTTTTCCATAGTGCTTTGTCACTATTGCAGATGACCATGGAGGTGAAACAGAGAAATCAAGATTGGTTTTGTATGATGAACTCCTCAGGTTCATGACAACTGTGGTGATTAAACCGTTCTTGGCTTGCTTTGGATCTGAACCGTTTGGTACTTTTTGACTGGTCATTGGCGGTGATAGTGATCCCATCTCCACGCATGTTTCATCGGATGATTCCACCACAGCCAGTGCCAAGAACCCACAGCACAGCTATGCTCAAGAAACTTGTTGCAACGGGATGTCAGCAACAAGAACCAACGGTGGCAAAACAAAATGATGTGCATGTCGTTGATAGTGTGATGTATTGTGCATACGTATGTATCTCATTGCTATTTTTGCACCTACACCATGTATATATTTACACACCTATAGTTGTGCTGTGGCATATTGTCGCCGTTTAGGCTTCACCACAACTTCTATGGGAGTTTAATAGGACAACCATACAGGCTGAGCTTTGGGCCGCGGTGAGGGCCACAAAGTGTGACATTGTTCAAGGTAGCCATTTAGATTGATCAATGCACTGGATCAGCCCCTACCACAGGACATGATATACATGACATGATATTTTGTATAACGAAAACAACCTGTTTAGTTGATATCAACATAGCTTAATTACCAGCTGTTTAGCAGCTGCTCATGAGTAGCAACCTATTTCTACCGGCTCTCATGAGAGCTGAGAAGCAACTGCTTGCAGCAACAGAATCACTCCAATTGGCATCTATTGGCGACTCGACTACTGGAGGATACTGGAGGTACCCTTTGGTACTAGGAACCATATCCCATGAACCTTTTCGAAGCAGTGGCTTATATTATGTAGTTGTGACTGTCATCATGACATGCAAGCATTGGGAACCCTAGTACAAGCTATAGCCACTGGTTTGGAGGCTTAGGCAACGGTTGAAAACGACTCTCTGCCATTGGCACTCTGTCAGCGCAGGAATGTTACGAGAAAGTCATAGAGCAGGTAGACACTAACGGTGATGGCGACTTGCCATAGCGTTGCAGCGGCGCAAATGTCAGGATCATGTGTGTCAATACAATCCCATTGGCGTTCTTTCATTCTTGGTATTTGTATGTATTTGTTGGATATTGTTGATTATTGTGCGTATTGTTGGTAATTGTCGCTTGTGGATTAGTTATTCTGATTGGTGCTTATGAATTGACTACATCTTAGATTTGCTTGTCGGTTGCCGAAAACGGAGAGGAATTTCTGGGAAACCTCCAGTGCCGGTCGGTGCGAGCCAAGATTTGATGAGAGAAAGTCTAGGGGCAATAGCAATGCTCAACAGCTAGCTGTTCATTAGGGGGAACATTTGTTTCTAACTCGTTGGGAATGAATTAGTTGAATGATTACATGACCCTTTCACAGTATGACCTTTCAGAATTCAATTTAGTATCAAGCCTATCAGCTCGTTTGGCAGACACCGTCCAGCACAATTTGAGGTTGGTTCTAGATGGTTTTAGATCATCTATGCACTGGTAATAGTGGATACCCATCAACCGTCCCAACATATTGTTTTCCTGATTGCTACGGACATCCCACATCTTTGCAGGTATACCGTACATGCACCCCCTGCTTAGACATCAGCACTTCGAAGATGTGGTGTTTTCCTCGACAGATGGCAGCAGTCATGTAATGTTGGCTTCCAGCATTTAGTTTCTGCGGCTATCATCTCCTCTTGCTGTTTGGTAGTTACATTGCGAGGCCAAGTGTCCTTGAATGAGTTCATCAAGTGGTATGCTGAGACGTGGGAGCCTTTTCGGCCAACTCATTCAGGGCCCGGGCTGTCGGCCTGGTGCAATTTCCAACAAGTTGGTCAGAAGGTGCTCTTCGGTAGTTAAACATAGGAGCAAAATGGGGGTGTCTCAAAGTAGGGGACCCCCCAAAATGGTTGGTTTATTGCTATACATGCTTAATATTCTATGATTTGGAAATTTGGGGGTCTCCCATTTCAAGAAAACACCAAATGACCATTCCCAATAGGCAGAGCATCAGGAAATGGTCGATGATCCAGCCAGCTATGCTTGATGACCAGAATGTAAGCGCAGTTGGAGTTCGAAACTGTGGGGTGTCTTGGTAGGGAAACCATGGCTCCCCACACATGTCTAGGCTAAGCATGAGCATAATTGTCCATACAGCCATGCTTAGATGTTGATGAGAAATCAAAACGTGACGGTCTGGGCCATGAAAATACGGATATATCACACCAAGACACAGCAAACATGCGAAAATCTGTGGACATAACTGATTTCCAAAAAAAATATGTTTGATGAGTGTGCTATACCAAAAACTTGGGTCTCTACCAAACACTCGGGCTTTCCCTAGAATAACTTCGCAGGTGTGGTAGCTACGGGAGCTTGACAGGGAACTGCCACTCTAGAGATAGAACTCTATGTTCTTCTCTACAGTTTGAGTCTGCGGTTGGCTTAGTCTGCAACCAGCAACAAGGATCAAGATGAGTCAACCAGTACCAACCACCAACAAACAAAGATCGCTGAGGTCTGTTTTAATGCATGTATGCACATACAGTGTACACTCAACTACTCATACAACCACTTCGTTGCATACATATATGTATCCATTTGCGAGGATCTCCTAGATTTGCACGTTCTTTGGCTTTATAAAAGTGTTTTTAATATGTAATTAAATTACATTTACAGTACATACATGCAATTGGTACTGCCGACAAGCATGCAGGTGCACAAATACATTTGCTTTCCTGAAGCTTGACAACCAGACTAAGACGCCACTATTGCTATCCATCCATCCATCCATCCATCCATCCATCCATCCATCCATCCATCCATCCATCCATCCACTAATCTTTATGCATGTCTAAGCCTCAGAGTGAACACCGCCTTGATAAAAAGCTGCGCTTCTGCGCAGCGCCGAGGAAACCACGGAAGATGATGAGGAGGATGGACCGTCCTAGACGATCTGCCAGCCTCGAAGTGAAAACAAGTCGATTGCTGAGGGAACCGCTCGGTCGCTCGCCTCTTCCCCCTCCTCGATAGCCCCAGCTAAGGGGTTTGGTGTATGACTCCACCCGTGAGCACAATCATTTTTTTGGGAGGGGACTCCAGTTTCAATGTGATTTTTGATACTCTGTGATTCACAAGCGCAGCATCCCCTGATCAAGTGCCAAGAACTATTTCGTTCAAATTCCCGATTTGCCACTAGCTCTGAAGCAGTTTCGAAAGAGCTCGTCCATAGGGGTCTATTATAGCCATGAACATCCATGAACTGGGAATGCAATTCAACTACTGTATTAACCAATGATTACAATGGTTCTCCTATTGTTGCTGGTTATTGTTTAGTGCTGGCCAACCAAACATGCAGTATCAGTTGGGAACGTTTGCTAGTTGGTTATCGTTGATTATCGACCGCCATGGAATCAGCAGCCATCAAAAATCACAAATGCCACTAGCAGAAAATACTCCGCATCAACGCATATCAGTTTGGTTTTCCATGTCTTGGAATATCTCCTCTAGCATTCATATCTCAGGAGGACACGTTCAATGATATGCCAGAGATAGTTGATGGGAAAATCTACAAGGAAACCCTAACATTTGATGGTTGAAACCAGGGCTTCGTGCACATGTTCCCATCAACCAACTCAGCGAACGATAGCCACATAGCCAAACAGTGATGTCCCCAAGCAACCTCTCCTCGCCCCGTGGATTCCTATGTGCTGTTTGCAGGTGCCACGGGTGCATCGGTGATCCCCGAGGCTGGTCGGTGGGCTGGCTGGCTGGTAACTGGCTGGCTGGCCCCCGAGATGGCAACTGGACCTGGACCTGCTTGGTTTTGTTGACATGGAATCAATTTTTGGTTACATCTGATGATTAAGTAGTAAAACTTCAGGAGCAATGACTGGGATGCAACCAGGCTGGTTGGATAGTTGATTATGGATGAGTTGCTTTGGCAGGTCCGAAAGTTGGTGAGATTTCCTGAGACAGAAACTATGGAAGCGGAATAGTTTATTGTTTGACTGGCTGGTGTTGTGAGGGAGCGATTTGAAGTCAGGGGTATCCTGCACCCTTTCAAGCCTGCCCAAACCCAATGTAAAGGGCCTTCAAAGTGGGAGCGATTTGGAGCTACCAGAAGTTCGCTAACCAAATGGTAGTTACAGTATATAATATCATATTTTGTTGTATTTAAGCGGCGACATATCTCCGATGTGTGAAGTAGGACAGGGTTGGAATAAGTTTTTTGTTTCCCTAGGCCCTATGCTTCCAGTTGCCATTATAGTAAGCAACCAATTCCAAACAATGATAGAAACCAACTGTTTACCTACTATTTCATGGGAACCGGAAGAATATGTTTTTTTTTTTTGGCGGAAGTTCCAACTCCTGAATTCGGCACGAGTCCTCAAAGCTGGAACACCTCCTTAAACGATGCATTTACTTGCACAAGGCGTCACGAGAAAGTCATGGCTGGTCCACTTTTGATGCATTTTTTCTGCATGAATTGTCAGCACTTCCCTCAGCCATCTCCAGCCCACTGAGTTTGAATACTTGGCATACAGGGAATACCCATCCAGCCAAAGGCTGCGCTGTTCATCTGAGAGGTGCCATGGTAGCGACCTGAATCTTGAGCATTCAAATCTGGCCAGGCATCAGGCCAGCATTTTCAACAACTGCAGGTATTTCGCAAGCCAGGCCAGTTCTGCCATGTTGTGCTTAGAACCCGTGATGGCAAAAATTATGGGGCCCACACAGAACTGCTATGCACGGCCAGTGAGGACCTCAAGAACATGCTCGTTGGACCCTGAAGCGACCTTTGGTTGAAGCAAATCAGGGGCAACAAGGGCAACCCGTGGAAATGGCAGCTTCTGATGCAGCGGTTCTTGCATTGGTGGAACAGTTATATGGCGGACAGCTCCAGCTACAATTGGAAGATTCTTTTCATCTGCTGCATTTCGCCGAGACAACGGCTGCCTTCCAAAGTTGGCAACGACAAGTGAAGCAGGGAACCGCGCGTTTTGTTGGACAATGCTCCTGTCGCAACGGCTCTGTAAAGTCTTCCAGCTCGCTACCGGCACGATTTGAAAGTCGCCTCAGTGAACGGCAGGTGTTGCTTCAAATGGGTATGCCCAGTGGTACCCCCCAGTCAACCCGTGGGTTCCTAGCAAAATGATCATTAGCTTTGGTGGGTTATTGGTGACCCTATTTTGGCACATGCCAAAATGAAAAGTTGCTTCGAGATGTTTGTCGCCATCAATGTGAGCACGAAGATGTCATCCAAAGACAGATTTCCAGATTCGAACTTTGATTCTGGGAACTCACATTGATGGCTGAAAAATTCGAAATCTGCCCAGCTGGCCAGAGCTCCTGAACTCAGGAGCACTGTGCAATTGGGCAGGTGCCGAACGAGCCGCGGCCACAGCGGAGTCGAACCTTCGTGGCCACAGCGGAAAGGATGGGCCTTCCATGCGACGCAGCGGGTGTGTGACGTCGTTTCAGGAGCATGGCGCCTGCCGTGGTCATGAAACGCTCACAGCCCCGGAGCTCCGGGCGCCTCGCTGCGGGGGGCGTCCGGTTCTGCCCGGTCCATGGACTGCAGCCACCGTTGTGTTGGTCAAGGTTGGCGCTGAACCACTGTGCCGTTCGGATTTTCTGGAGCTCCCCCTGTCCTTTGGCTGTTCAACGTTCATGTGGTTTGCAACTATCAGGTGTTGGTTGTTATTTTGTTCACCATCATTGGTCAAGTAGCTATGGTCAATTCATATTGTAATATGCTTGTTTGCATGCTGCATTTTGTAATTATGATGAACCATCGTTGATAGCCATAGACCATAGTTGTTCGCTTAATATTAGTCAACTATAGGTCACCGTGGTTCATGACCAAAATGACAATGTCAACCGTGGTTTAAAACCAGTACTAATTGGCCACATCAATCAATCAAAATCATTCTTAGTTGACAACATTTCTAATATATATATACATCCATAGTATATGAACATAGTTTCTAACGCAACCATCTATAACCATAAAATCAACCATCGGTTATCAACCATTGTACTTAATCAGTCACCATCATTTCCATTGAAAACCATTATGAAACATTATGAACATTTATACGAGCCACTGTCATTGCTATTCAGCATCAAAGTAGCCCACCATGACGATGCATGGGCTTTGTGCTACGTGGCAGGTGACGTTTTCGGGTGGCGGATTGAACAGCTTCATCGAAAGTCAGAAGCAGGACGGAAGCTGCCGGGAGCTCCATGAAACATGTCTTTTTCCACTAAAAGTCCTAGAAATGGCTTGGAAATGCAGGGAAAAGAAATTCCACAACCATGATTCGCCCCCTGTGGTTGATGCGAATTGGCAAAGTTCTCTTTTAGTTGGCGGAACAGTTTTTCTCGATGCCAGTGACCCAGCACCCAGGTCCCATCCGGAGATGGCCAGCCCCTGCCGAAGCAGGGCACCATGACCGTACGTTGGTTGGTGGCAACGTAGACCTTGCTTCATAGCAGTTTTTGAAAGGTTGGAGGAACAGTAATGGTGCAATTATGTGGTTCATAGATGTTCATCGGAACTAGTGAGGTTCCATCATGCTTGATGGTGGATAGTGACGCCAAACAAGAGTGAACATCACTATCCATTGGTGAATTTCTGACTATCGTTTTGCTCCCAGAAATGGTGGAGAATCTCTAGGAAACCCCTGCAATTGGTGGTTGTAGTCAGGGTTTCCTGTACATTTTCCCATCATCCAACCCGGTGATATACACCCTGCGCAGGCTTTGTTGAAAGAACGCGAGGCTGAAAAAGCCAGCGGCAAGCAAGTGGTGTCACCCAGAGCTGCAGCTCATTTGTTGCCAGCATCCGTTCCACCGCTATGGTTGGCGGTGCGGCGGTGCGGCATTCGGAGGTTAGAAAAGGCAAAGGATATTGATGTACCTGCTTGAAGGGTTGATACCTAAGCTGATGGAAACAAAGGTTGATTTGATACACATTAGTTTTTGTGGTCTTGTAAAACCAAGAGAAGTAATTAGTAATAGGTCATATCAACAATTCGCAGATGGCTATGGGTCAATACTCTGTACCTGCTCACATCCCCCAACTGACCAGACTATTCGAGCTGTTGGGATGTTCATCTGCCTATTTTTCAGATGGTTGAACTCTTCTGGTTAGTGGTTTCAAACATTTTTGATTTTCCCAAACGTGATTATGAACAATTGGTTGGTTGACTTATGTTTCATGAGGGGGTGGTGAGCACCACCAACCAGTGATGATCATTATCAAGCATTATTACCATAATCATTATTAAACTTATCAACGACTATTAATCATAGGGGTTAAAACCACAAGCAGATTGCTTTCCTTCCGCGGGTGACGGCGGCGTCGCCGCAGTCAGGTCGTTGAGGACGAGCCTCGTAGCTTGGTGACCTTCGGTGTCAAGGACGGACGGGCGGCGTCCGTGAGCTGTGGCTCGGTGCGACCGGCGGGACCCCGGGAGCCTGCTACCAGGGGGATGGTGTTGAGCTCAAGCGTTTCACCAGTGGAGCTTCGACCACTAGTCATGGTAGCACTTGGTATGCCACTTCACTTCATTGGCTTCAAGTTGTCAACGAAGGTGTCACCTGTTGTCAGACCATGTCGTGCATTTGACTGCAATACTCAAAGTGGAGTTGGATTGGTTCATGGTTGTGAGTATCACTTTGAAACACTTGGAAGTTGTCAACAAGAGTGGAGTATGACTCAGTATGACCTTACACCACTTAAAAGCTCTGAGGTATGATCATATATACATCCTTAAACTAACACCAGTTCCAAGGTGGAAAGTGGTATGACCTCAAAGCTGGGTATGACTCAGTATGACCTTACCAGTGATTTGATCAGTATGACTCAGTATGACCTTAAGCCATTTCCAAGGTGGTATGATCATGGTTTTGATAAGTATGATCAGTATGACTCAGTATGACTCCTTACTCCCAAGGTGGTAAGCTTTAAAGGGGTTGAAATCACCAACCAGTATACATCCTTAAGCCATTTCCAAGGTGGAAAGTGGCACGGCCTTGGGGATGGTCAGCCCCTGGTGCAGCGTCAGGGCGAGGCTCTTCCGGTCGCACCTGCACGTGCGTTGAAGGTCGGCCACGCTGAGGGGCGTACCAGCCTTCGAGGTATCCAGCCCCTGGTGGTTGATCAAGGTGCCAAGAAGATGGTGCTAATGATGGTGAATATTTCTGGTAGAAGTTAGTTAGTTAAACATTATGAATTAGATGATCGGCATCAGGTTTGAGAATATGGAGAAGAATAATGGTGCCTGTGATGGTGTGTACTTGTTAGTACGGTAACTTAATTGAAACTTGTGGTTGCAGTGGTTTAAGACGTTTTAAGACTAATTTCCTTCTGCATGCAATTAATTATGCAACATAAGAATTCAGAAAATAGATCATGGCGTTTGATCTAAATGCCCACCGGTCCCCAGTATGATTTGGTTGCTTCCCATCGACATCCCCACCTTAGCAAGTGACAGTTTCCACTTACTATTGGTTGAATTGCTCCCCCGGTTTCTAATGAACCTTCTACTCTCTGGCAAACTAACCTGAAAGTATAAAATCCCTCATGAAGTGGCCGGTTCACCTACCCGAAATATGATGGCCTGGTTCCCTCATGAAGTGGCCGGTTCATCCAGCTTCCAGTTTAGTTTCCCAGAGTGTAATGAACCTTGGGATGCACCTACCGAACCTTGGCGTAACCTCGGCGTCACCGTGGCAACCCGGGACCCAGATCTCCCCTTCGGGACCCGGAGGCTCCAAGCGCGCCACCCAGCGGCACAGCTGAGCTCTGGCGTGCTGTGCCTTGGGCGAAAGGATGGTGGTGCAGAGCCAAAATTCGCAGCCATGGAGGTGGATCATGGATCTTCATGGATTTGAACTTAGCATTAATGGCTCTTAATGGATCTTAATGGATCTTAATTAGATCAGTATCTATTGGATCAAGCATCTTAATGGATCTTCATCTTCCTTGGGCGGATCGTTCATCAGCAGTAGAAGAAAGAAATCCAGCATTCGTCCAACAGCGAAGTGGTCTGTCAACAGCTGGATCTACCATTGACTATGCTGGTTTCTCAAAATATGACCTATACCTTAGGTAATTATTCCAAGGGGGTATCTCACATACCAGGAAAATATTGGTGGAATAAATAAGATTACTTTACTTCGAGTGATCCCCACCATGTCATTTCAACACCGCTTGTTGACTCCACTTTTGTCTGACATTCTCTCCGACATTTAGGATGACATTCTTTCTGACATTCTCTCCGACATATCTTCTGACATTCTTTCTGACATATCTTCTGACATTCTTTCTGACATATCTTCTGACATTCTTTCTGACATATCTTCTGACATTCTTTCTGACAT
>VSDK01011632.1:200417-213157 GCA_009767595.1 Symbiodinium kawagutii | reverse complement strand
TTTCTGACATTCTTCCTGACATTTCTTCTGACATTCTTTCTGACGTTCTTTCCTCGCAGTTGAGGTCCGGCAGCGACCACTGGGCGTTGACGGTCGTGGTTGAGATCCGGCAGCGACCACTAGGCTTGGATGCTCGTGGTTGAGGTCCGGCAGCGACCACTAGGCGTGGATGCTCGTGGTGGAGGAGGATGAGGATGAGGATGGGGATGGGGAGAGGAAGGAGAAGGAGCATGACAGCTCTGATAAAATCTAACAGCCCTCACCTGACAGGTGGGGAAATAGGGAACCATCTCAAAATAGGGAACCCCTCAACCTGGTTGGCTTGTCACTAAACATGAATAAATAACTTGGGTGATGAGTGGGGGTACCCCAAGTTGATTTGCAAAACCACCCTATGGATCACCCTTTTCCTTGGTGGATCTACCCTTGGTGAACACCGGACCCGCAGGGTCCCCTGCGCCGAGGTTCATGTGGGGGACCAGGTGTCGATTGCGCGGCTGATTCACCAAGGTCTTTGTAATGGTCAGGGCCTGGGGCTGCGAGGGTTCGACGTCAGGTGTCAAGGGCCAGGGGATTAGAGGGGACTTATAGTGATTTTGGGGGATGTTAATGTTTTGTTTTTTTGGGGGGAGGGGGAAATTTTAGTGGTTTTGCTGCAGGGATTTTAGTGGTGTTTAGGGGATTATAGTGGAAAATCATAGCGGACTACAGTGATTGATAACACAAACCTCAATGGCAACCGTTTTTTTGTTTCGAGGGGATTAATGTCAACCGGTTTTTTTCTAACTACAGGGTTAATAAGTACAAGGACATAATGACCCCAATATGGTGAGACCACTATGGTCGGTGGCTCGACGCAAATGTTCATATATTTTCACTTATAGTCAAACAATGGTTGGCCCATGGGTTGAAACAACCAGTCAATGCCCTCACAAGATATTTACTTTATTTGGCTTTTGGCGTGCTTCCTCTTTTGCTCCCTCTTCTCGGAAGTTTCTGGCATTGCCGGGGTCTTTGTTTAGGAAACATTTTGTGATTTTGATGTGGCATGAGTTTGGCTATACTTTATAAGACCAGCTTATTTATCTTATTTGTATGATCATGAATTATGAATGGTAATGAGACATGAATCCTATACTCTGGGGGCATGCTCGATGTGAGCAGTCTTTTACCAAGATGAGATGATTGATATTTGAAGTTTGCATCTATATGTAAGGAAACAAGTGATAAATGCTGTCATCCTTTGGGATCGGATGCCAATTGCATTGCTATGTATCTATGAAAGGTGTTAGAATGTACTCAGGAATTTGCAATCCTAAGTTTGCTATTCTGCAAGTCAACCCCCAAAAAGGAGAGAGTATCAACAAATAAGATCTAACAACCAAATTCACTTAAGTACAGTTGTTTGAGCACAACAGCTTCGTTTGTTTGGATGCATATCTATATGGTTTGTTCCCTTTATATAAACGTGGAATCTGGGATTTATGGACCGTGTATTAATCCAGAAGGGTGTTTCTCAAAATAGTGGTATCCCCCAATCATCCGATTTTGATCACTGCTTATTCATGAACCAACCACTTTGGGGGTCCCCTATTTTAAGAAACCCCAATACACCCAAAAATCATCATTATTCTCCGAGAATGTATAGTTTTCCTCAGGTTTCCCTTGAAGAACTCACCCAAATGGATGATTTGTGAGTAGCGTTTCTGGATAACGATGTAAACTGGCTGGTGGTGCGGATGGAGCTGCTTGGAGGCAGGGGTATCCTTATAGCCCTTTAAAGTGGGAGCGGTTTGGAACTAGCAGGAGTGGCCCAACTCAAGGGTAGTAAATGATTTCATTTTGAAAGAAATGTGCTTACAGGTTTCGCACAAGAGATTCACTTGTTCAAAGAATCATTCACTGAAATTTAGGTTACGCTATGAACATGCGTACCTTTTCCCCAGTTTTCACAGTTGAATTCCCCAGTTCTCCCCTTGAAGAAGTCACCAAAATGGTGGGAGGGCGCTGAGCCCCCCTACCACCTCATAGCCTCACAGTTGTGGTGTTTTTCCATGTCACCTCTCTCACCTGGGGCTGGTTTTTCCTATCCTAACGGTATTAAAGAAACCTATGGCGTTGTTCCTAAGGCTACTGACCACGTGAGGTTCAGAATTGCTCAGCACTAGGCTTAGCTGACACTAGGAATTAGGGTAACTAATGGTTAGCTGAAACCTATGGATACTAACCACGTGACCAACCATTAACCAACCATTAACCAACCATTAACCAACCATTAACCATCAACCGCTTAACCATCATTAAAAATTGGCATCCCTGGAATCCTATGGGTCGCCCATCAGAAACCCAGCTGTCCGAGGTTTGCAGCGAGATGCCTCGGGGCATTCGGTGCTGTGGCATGCCATTGCCTTTGGACACCTGGGTCGGGAGCCGAAAGTCGTCGAAGATCCGCGTGGTGACTGGTTGGGTCGGTGGTTGCGCTGGTTGGGTCCACTATAGGAATGGTTGGGTCCCAAGGTTGAACCACTATAGGAAGTTGCTTGCTTGGTTGCTCGGTGTTTTGTTTTTTTGGTTGGCTTGTTTTGGTGGTTTGGCTGGCTTGTTTTGGTGGTTGGCTCCTTGAAACGGACGCCACATTTGGATTCTCGCGGACCATGTTTGATCAAACAGCAGAGAACCAGTCCCTCATCCATCCTCAACATGTGCTCTGCGATCGAGGTGCGATCACAGCACTCGCTTCTAAGTAGACCGACTTAGGAAAAACTTGACTCCCACAACTTGACCAACTTGAGCTAAAATGCATGGGACAAGTCACAGACAGATATCAACTTCCGAGTGAGAATCCAGGACACCCTCCACAGAGGCCATAAACATATTTGCACATGTGATTGCACGGCTTCCCTCAGTCCATGGGTTCATTCATGGCTAATTCAAGGTTCATGGTGGTGAACAGGATGGCCACAAGTTTCAAATGGCAGGTTTTGCAGGCCATGATTTTCTGGAGAAAATATCCCAAGTCAGACATGCCCGGAGCGTTTGGACGCAGTCCTACTGGGGGTTGATCATCGCTATGGTTTGATCGATCGCAGAATCGCCCAAGGCATTGGTGCACCATGGTCCACCAAGATCCACATGTGCTGATTTTATCATTCATAAATGGTTATATACCTTAATCATATCATGTACAATAATAGTTATATATACATTAATCATATCATCTGTATAAGTATATGTACAAGTAACCTTAACAAACCATCATTCATCATTGGTACATCAATCCCCATATATGATCCAGTCCCCAGGCACCCCACCCCCAATGCTATGGTCCCTCCCCCCTCAACCCTGGGGGGTTGCCCTCAAGGCCTGGGCCCCCGACTCGTCATGGTTGGCCGCCGCTCGAGGCCTGGCCCGGATGATGTTGGAGCGATTTCCGCCAGGGACGCAGGCGCGACGGCGAGCTCGGCTCAGCTGCAGATGCCACAGCGGCTCAACGGCGCATGTCTCACATGTCGGCGAGTTGGGTCAAGCAGTTAATCAACCAACGTTCATGGTGGATAATGACCAACAATTATAGGAGAAACCATGGTTAATGATAGGGGAACCAGGGGTACGGGGTTTTGACCCACAGCCATGTAGCGGGGGATCAGCACATCATGTAGCTATCACCATCCTTCCAGACTGTTTTTTGTTTTTCTAGTGATTGTGATGTTGTTTTGATTTTTGGAGAGGCTATGTAAGATTGTATTTGTTTTTTTTGATTTTGAGAGAGGCTATGTAATGTACACAATTTGGCTGCTTTTGTTCAAAACAGTGCGCGATGGGTCATGACTCATTACCGATAATTAGATCCAATTATGAGGAGAAGTGATAGAAATGGAGTTCATCATATTACCAGATTATTTGTTAACCACTAATGAACAATTGAAGGCCCTTGATTTTAGATGAGTTCATTGGTTGAATCATACAACTTCGATCATGAAAAACAAGCATCATCAATCATTCTTGCAGCATCGGGAGCCATGGTTCAAGCCTCTTTGTGGCCTTCACGGCTCTCCTGCTTCACTGTTTCACCTTTTCACCACGAGATCCTCACGGTGACACAGAAAGAGAGCACGGCGCAGTCATGGCCTCCGACTCACGACAGGATGAACAGCTGATGGTCTCGGAGAGGCGAGCCCAGGCTTGTGGAGCCCCTGAGGCTTCTGAGGTTGAACTGCAGTCTCCACTGATGAGAGCTGAACCACGGGATCTGGGTCGACGCGGAAGCAACAACCGAGAGGAATCGCTTCGCAAGACAGTCTCTTGATGTGATTCCTCTTGATTGCTGGTTCCAATGCCTCGACCTGATGAGTGGAGGCAGCGACTGAGGTCGTTTTTTTTTGCCGAGCTCCAAATCCGGCAGTGAAAGGCGGAGGCCAAGAAATCTTTGGACTTTGAGATAGGAGCCAAGCATCCAACCTTTGCGGCGACTGATGACAATGCCCTGGCGGGGACGCTCTATCCATGGGAATGGACTCCACAGTGCTGCTTTTCGCAGTGCAAGCACCCGTGGTGGCCACCCTTAAATTTATTGCAAGGCGTGAACATATTCAAGCATCAATCGTGGCACAAGGCTTGTTCCTATTTGTCCTTCAAATTGGTCGCTTGGACTTCGATGGCGACTCCAGACTATGAAGTCATTTGCTTGCACGGTCCAAAATCGATGACAGACTGGAGAAAGTGATTAACTTGCAGTGAAGAAAGGAGCCATCATAGGTCATCATGAATCATCATCATGAACTACATATAGGGCCATCATGAACCATCACTAACCATCAATGAATCATCACTAACCATCAATGAACCATCACTAACCATCAATGAACCATCACTAACCATCAATGAACCATCACTGACCATCCAGGGGCCATCAATGAACCATCATGAGCCATCAATGACAATCATTGACCATCAGTGAACCACCACTAGCCATCAATGAAACATAACTAACCATCAATGAACCATCACTGACCATCCATGAGCCATCAATGAACCATCACAAACCATTAATGACGATCATTGACCATCAATCAACCACCACTAATCATCAATGCACAATCACCAACCATGAATGACAATCACTGACCATCAATGAACCACCACTCACCACTGCTTTCAACCACCGTTTCTCACCATGCCTTGTCACCCATGCTGCCTGTGGCTCAAGCTTCAGCGGTGTTGCCGCTTCAGCAGTGTAGGCCATGGAACACAACTGGTTACATTGTTTGCTCGTCTAGAAGTTGGAACGTAAACAAGCAATTGTGTTGGGTAAAACCCATGAAAGCCACCATGGTCAGCTAAAATTGTCGTTTCTGATGGGTAAAGCAAGGTAAAACCGATGAAAATCATCAATCGATGGCACAAAATCACCATTTCGCGTAGGTAAGCCATGGTAAAGCATTTTGTTTGTGGACCATTTGGCAAACTAATTCACATAGCCATAGCTGAAAAACAATTTGTTTAATGGACCATTTGGTTACTGACAATCGCCCCTGGCTGGCTGGAAATTGGGCATGGTCATCTACAGCAGTGGATTGTCCAGCCGGGCTGTCAACGATGACCATATTGTTGATGTAGGATGACTGATTCTGGGGGATCTCTCAGTGGGACCAGCATTGAATCATGGATCATTACCTTGTCCAGTAGTCATTTGCCAACTAGAAGGTCTTGCCCTTGGCTCAGATGAATACATGGCAGTTGATGGCAAAGAACCAGCGTGGTGGAGACCAATGGACCAAGTGGGTAAACTGACGAAGTATCACCTAGGAAGGTTGCTGTTCTATGCATCACTTGCGTTTGATGAACTGCCACTTAAGAAACAGTTGGATAACCAGCTGGAATGAAACTTGAAAGATTTACATGCTAATCACGGACAAGTTAGGAACTGGTCACTCACCATTATACAGGTTAGTTCCCCCACCTCATACGGATTATCACCATGTTGGTGTCCCAGGGATGGAACACCGGGCGCTGCACATCCAAGTGGAATAACCCCCATGAGTTTGTCAACCAACAGTGGAATGTTGAATTGCTGGCAGAAAAAAACTGGCAAGTTTGGCACCAAAAAACGGCCCGCATGGCTGTGTCAATGATGCCTTTCCAGCGTCAAGGACCAAACAGAAATCAGTGGTCATGATCAGCTGCAGAATGCAACAGGTTCTGCATGGGTTTGGCATTGCATGATGTCATGGGCTGTGCAAAGTCTTGAATTTGATCCGTTTGCATGTAATCATATGCCCGTGTCATCCGTATAATTAGCTATGTATGCATTTGTACATGTCAAGGTCATGCTGACATGCCGTTCCAATCATGAATCAAAGCACCTTGCCCAAAACCGCATGATGTTGGCACGCGAACGAACCCCCGGGTCCTTAGGTATTAGGCTGCATCTCTCCTGTTACGCTTTCTGGCCGTGATTTTTCTGGGACTTCTTCGGAATGCCACTGGTGACCTTCAAACAGGGGATTGGCCACGGTTGACAGCACTTGGGACCGTTTCCAGCATTTTCCAGCCCACTTTTGCAGAAATTTGATGTCGCAAAAGGGTGGAGGGCAGTGGAGACCTCATACAGTACAAGAGTAAGATGCTACCAAAAGGCAACCACTGCCAAGGGTTGGAGTTTGGAAACATGTTTGTTAATTATCAATATCAGCCACGGAGGTAAAACCAACCGTGGTGCCTACTGCAACTAGAACCATGCAAAGGCGGAAAGTCACCCAGCACAGCCTGCCTCAACCACTGTTTGGGACAACTAATCCGTTCTATTTCTCGGGCAGCAGCACCACCACTGAATCGTAGCAGTTGTAGTAGTTTCCTTAGCCAATGAGTGTAACTACTAGACCCTTTATTGGTGTTCAGAAAGTACTCGAGTTTGGGGGGACAGGAAGGCATGTTCTGACGAGGGGAAGGCATTTGAATGATTTGTAGAAAGTGCAACAAATAACAAAAACTTTTCCTCAGCCAACTATTGGATGCAAACATTTCCAGTCGAATCGCCACTTCGAACCAGAAATCATTAGCCAATATATTCCAAGATCCATCATAAAGCATCACTATCAATGATTATCATTCATTAACAATGATTAGGAACTGAAACTGCAAGGCTGTTTCGGCCCTTTTTCAAGGTGCAGGAGATTGAGGTGACCTGGGCAACTATGATGGTCCCCGACACAACGATGGAGGTGTCCGCATGGTGTACCATTTGTTTTGGATCAAGATGCACCAGTTATGATGGCAGATCCATCACCAAGGATCTTGCATCAAGATCCATCTTGATCCATCATCACTGGTGTATCATGATACACCTAGATACTACTCCCTACCCTTCCAGTTACCGAGCTATAGTAGGTAACCAACCCTAAAAAGCAGCCTGGCAGAAACCAGCTGGTTACCTACGATTTCGAGGTAACTGGTTGCGGGTAGGGACTGTTAGCAGCTACAGTTACTTCCCAAAAGTTCGCTCGCTTCCGACGCTAGCGATCCCGTTGCGCAGCGGTCGCGTTGCTTCTCGAGCCTCCGCAGGACGACTTCGACTGCTTCCTTAGAGATGGATGAGGCCACGGTGATGGCCCGTTGACGCACAGTGCCAGGTTTTGAATGATTGCTGGGTGGATTACAGCTATGAACTTAGCGATTGATTTACCATATAACCACTAAAGCCGTTAGACTTTTAGCAAGGGATCTAACAGCCACCAAGATTGGAATGCCTCAATGTCCCCATGATCAACCGTGATTTGCCGCAAGCAGGTTTCCATAAGCGAAGAACCATGAAGAACTGTTGGTTAAGCTGAGATTTATATACTACCAACAAGTATCCAAGCAGTAGGTGGTGGTGAACGGTTGGAGAACCATACTTAGCAGATAACAATGAACCAAAGAGCAACAACTGCTGGGTGAAACGTAGTTGAAACTGCTTGGTGGTTGAACTGCTACCTTCATTTTCTTTTTATCATACACAATTATTGAGATGATTGGTCGAGATGGCGAGTATGTTACTGTCATACAGTTGGGACTCAGCTTTGGGACAGACTGCGCCCTGAGCCCAACGGACTCTCAATAAACCTGTCTTGCCCAGCAGTTGAAGAAATCCAGCACCAATTGGTAGTTCAGCTTGATTCCAGTGTCTTTTTTGGGATCTATATACTCAACATAGGGGACCCAAAAATGGTTGGTTTATTAATATAAGTGACTGATGACTTGGATGATTCGGGAGTACCCCTATGACTCCTATGACTTGAGAAACACCCACATGTTTCAATCATCATAGGTGCCCGTCCGTGTCTTCCATGTCTTTGAGCTACTCTTGGAGATCCTCCACAGCGTTCTTTGAAGATTGACCTCAAAGTGATTCAACCAACAACCGAGTGGTTAAAAACTAGCTTTGCAGTGTTCCGCAATGACAAACATTGACAGCCATTGATGAAGCAATATGTAAAGTGTATGTTGATAACCATTGTCAAACATCACTAGTATTTATTAATCATTATCAAACCTCATTAGCCATTTTATAGCCATTGTCACCATTATCAAACATCATTCACCATCGGGGTCCACTATTCTTGACCATGTGCAGCCATCATGAACCATTATTAACAACTATTAGCCATTATCAACCATGATTGCTTTCAACAACGATAGTTGAAATGACCAGATAACAGTGGTTCATAATGCATACCCCGGATTAATAACCCCCCCCCTATAGGTCGACAAGGTCAACAAGGTCTGGTGCTTACCCTGTGAAAAGTGACCACCCCTAAATAAACGCCCTCAATTGTTTTTAAATTGATTTCAATTGTTTTTAAATCGATTTCAATTGTTTTGAAAATGATTTCAATTGTTTTTAAATTGATTTCAATTATGTTTTAAATTGATTTCAATGGTTTTTTTTAATTGATTTCAATTGTATTTAAATGGATTTCAATTGTTTTTAAATGGATTTCAACTGTTTTTAAATTGATTTCAATTGTTTTTAAATTGATTTCAATTGTCTTTAAATTGATTTCAATTGTTTTTAATTTGATTTCAATTGTTTTTAAATTGATTTCAAAAAGGGGGGTTCCAGGCTTGTGGGGGGTACCCTTTGTGAGCTCCTAAAACGTTGTTTTTTTAATGGATTTTAAAAGGCGGGTAATAAAGAAAAACACATAGACTTTTTGGGAAATCTAAGCCCACTAGCCATGAGAAGCAATTGGATTGATAAGGGTTTTCAATTAAAACTAATTTAAAGCTAAAGGAAAAAGCAAAAAAAAAATCCTAGGGATCCAGAGGGGATTGATTAATTAGGGGGGGGTTTTGGCTGTACTTAACTTATTAGGGGGTGAAATCAGAGCCTAATTAACTTTAGTAAGGACCAGGGTCTAGGGGATCAGGAGGGGGTTGATTAATTAGGGGGGTTTATTAATCCTACCTTTGCATTAGTGGTGTTAACCATGGCCTTTGGTCATTTCAACTATCATGGTTGAAATGATGGCTGAACTACTATGATCATCACTATCACTAATTATTACTGATCGTTTGACCAGATTAACAGTGGCTTTGCGGCTTTGCGGCTGCGCACGAGAGTCTCTCGCGTTGGGCAACACCGGCAATTGCGTGTGGTTAATAGTGGTCTTAATCATGATCCGTGACAAATAACCACTGTTAATCTGGTCTTGGGATTACCCTAGTAACTATGATAATAGATGGTTAGTAGTGGTTAGATGATACTATTAACTGCTTGGGATGATTTTAGGTGCTTACAAATAGTCTTAACAACCTATGATACTATTGATTAGAGCATTGTTTTACTCTCACCACCAAATGATGCTATTAACCACCTATTGTACCAGTATACCACTACGAAACAATATATTCAGGATTATATAGGATTACTATTATCACTATTAGTAGTGTTCAAATCATACTATTGAAACACTATGATTAACACTGTTGTTGCCATTGATTTACCCTACCACCAAGCGATGCTATGGTCAAATGATACTGCGAATGTACATGCCACGACAGTAGAGGTAGCTATGAGCACATAACATGCATATACTACAATTGCCGTTTGGCTCAAGTCACTCAAGCGGCCGGAGTAAAATAGAATGGGCTTGCGCTGCGCTGCCTGCACTGGTGGGAGAAAGGAGTGAAGCCATCAGGTAGGATAGTCATATAATCTGCAACGAAAGCGGTGAACCTTCGGTTAACTTCTTTCCACAGGTTATCAGCCGTAAGGCTCCAGTGAATGTCTGAAGGATCCGGTGGATCTGGAACTAACTACACCTTTGCGGCACCTGCCGCGAGCCTACATACAGGGAGTTCCCCAGCGGACAGCCCTGGTGACGAAGGGACAGTTATTTCGAGCGGATCTTGGAATCGAGTGACCCCAGTTGGAAGCCAAACGATGGCATCGAGAGGATCCCAACAATTGGCATCATCTTCGAGGGCATTGACTCCAGTGAACCGTGTTCGACGAAGTGACCGGTCCCCACGTCATTCACCTCGTGAAGAGCGAAAGCATATCCATGAGCTCAGGGAGGCCCTCCGGGAAGCCCAGAGCGAATTGGGGATTGCAAGACGTGAGAAGACGAGAGTGAACGCAGAACATTTACAGGCCGAATCTCGGGTAGCCCTATTTGAGAACAGCATCATGGATGTACAACAGCATTGTCGAGACACACTCAATCAATACGAATATGCTGCTTATGAAGAGATTACACAGTTGACCAACACATTGAGGCACCAAGAAAGTGAGATTGTTCATCTCCAGCAAGAAGATTATGGATCAACCATGAGAATTGAACAAGTGACTCAGTGGTGGGAACTATCTCAAGCAACTGCCGCACACATTCATGCAAGAGGAGTATCAGCACAAGAACAATTCGAATCTCGCATTCACGATCTACGAGAAAGAGAAAGAGTGATTACCGGAGAATCCGAAGAAGCAATCTCCCGTGCATACACAGAAGCAAGACAACATGCACAGATGGAACAGCAGACGATGAACCAGATGTCAGCGAGGTATGAGGAACAGTTATTCCTCTTGCGACAAAAGCTCAATGAACAAGGTACTGCTAGTGTACGTGGTCATGACTATCTTAGCCATCTACAAGATGAGATGTTGACCTATCGAAGGCAAGCAAGATTGGAGATGGCAGAGAAGGACAAGATCATTGCGACTGTGGAAAGCAATGAGCGGGCCAACGCTGGACGATTGGGCATGAAGATCGCAGGATTGGAATTCGACTTGTCGGAGAGCCATGCTGAAAGAGGTCGTCTGGAGAATCATCTGTGTGCAGAAGGAATTCGTATTCAAGATAGTGAGGAACAGATTTCAGCCTTACGACTTGAATTGAAGAGAGCACAGGAAGAGGCCAGGTTGGGTCGAATGGGCGATCTCACTCAACAACAAAGAGAAAGAGAAGAATTCCTGGAACAAAGGATCCAAGCGAATCAGAATCGCATGGATACGCTGAACGAGCATATAGTCCGATTGGAAATGAGAGCAGAGAATGATGAGAAAGCGTCCGAACGAGTGTCGAAGCTAGAACAACAACTCGACGATCATCGTGACAAATACCATCAGTATAAGCTCGATGTGGCGAGAGATATGAGGGAATCAAGCGTCAGCTCCTTGAAGAAGAACAAGAAGTTGCAAACCTCCGGAGTGGGGGAGCGGTTGTGCCTTCGGCGTTCCCGCGACCCTCTCCGCCTGGTTCGAGTGAGCAAGACAGGTACAAAGCAGAGTACGAAGAGGTCAAACGTCGTCAGCGTGAAGCAGAGCAATGGCTCCAACAAGTTGAGGAGGACGAATGGAGAATGCAAGAGTTAGAAGAGCAGGCCATGGATGAGTCCAAGCTATATCAGAGGATGTTAGCCATCTCGGAGAACATGCAAGGTGGACGGGCCCCGATTGGGTCCCAGCAGAAACATGAGAAGATCCCTACTCCCCAATGGCCTACCATTGGTACTCTTTTGAGCTGGAGGGCCGAGTTGATCTCGAGTGTTTGCGTTGCATCGAACTCTGGAGACACTGATACATGGACCGCTTGGATCTCCGAGGCCATGGTCGATAGTCCGGACCTCAAAAAGTTGGAGGATTCTGGTGGAGCGGTGTTCGCGTCCATTGATCTCAAACTCGCAAGAGCCTTGGAGTCTTGCATTGGAACAGCAAAAGAAAGTGCTAGGGAAGTATTGTTCAAATTGAGAACTCTGAAACAGGAAAGAGGAAGAACGAATTCCACAGTGAAAGGACGAGAGATCTTAGCTATGATATTGGCCAGCTTCCGTACTATGGCAAAGGATGAGACAATGTATGATGCATCGCACATCCATACCATGGTTTACATGGGGGATAAGGCCCTAGATTCGTTCTGGAACATGTGGAATGAAGTCCTCGTCAACATCAAGCCAGCTGACATGCAGTCGGATGATACCCTTCGGGACTGTCTTTACAAGAAGATACAAGATTCCCAAATGATGCGTTATGGTCTCGATGCATATAGGATGTTGGATGATGACGATCCAAAGAAATCGAGGCAATATTTGGAGAATCTCATTGTTAAGACAATTGAAAGAAACAGGAGTGAGAAGAATCAGAAGGAGAAGGATAGGCATATCAAACAGCTTACCAATAACAACCGTCCTTCTGCTCCTGCCAAGACTGACGATGAAGAGGACAAGAAGAAACCAAATCCGAAGGCAAAGGCTGCACCCTCAAC
>VSDK01011632.1:162667-189426 GCA_009767595.1 Symbiodinium kawagutii | reverse complement strand
GGCGCTCGGCAGAATGTGTACTCCGTCATTGGCAATGCCGAGAAGTCAGGCGATGTTGTTGAAATGTGGATGGGACTGCTCGACGTCATGGCGACGTACCATCAGGCTTCAGGTGGAAACTTGCTCATGATGGGAGGTGGAGTCACGAAGGATGACATTCTGGGTCTACTTCACGGGCTTGAATCTGCTCTTTGGGTATACGCCAGTTCGTCTCACACGTCATTCACGGTGAACAACAAAAGAAATAAAACACCCAATCCAACAATGGAGCCTGATGAAGAGCATGAGGTCCAGACGACCCTTCGGGAATTCAGGATCCTCCCCGAACCGCTTATGTCCCCGGAGGACGCGGTCATTTGTTGGGAAACCTTCGTACAGGAAAGGGATCACAACATTCGAGCAGAAGAGCCCACCACCAACATCGGAGAGGATATGTTCACAGATGCTCCTCTTCCGCCGATGAAGGAAGCGCAAAGAGCGGCATTGGAGACATACATGGAGAACTTCGTTTTCAAGATGTCATATCATTCCAGTCCCTTTGCGTATTGCGTCTACTGTGGTGAGATAGGGCATCAAATGAAGGAATGTAAATCCGAATCGGAAAGGGCCAAGAAAATGAGTTGGGCCATTGATTTCATCAAGGACACCATCATTGATGGTTGCGACCCAAGATGGGTTCCAGATATTCAAGGACTCATTCGTGAGCAATATGAGGCATACCAAGAAAGGCAGAGAGAAAAACAACGTGGTGTGCCTCCACGGAGCTCAAGGAAACCAGAGGCCAGCAGCTCATCAGGTAGACGGCAGGACGAGGCTTCGCCACGACCTACCGAGACACCTGGTGATGCTGGAACAGCCAAGGAAAAGGATGACGACATGGGTCAAGATGATGGAATCGATCCAGAGAATCCTATGGGTGCGGACTATGCTCCGGACGATGCCATGGAAGTGGATGACGATGATGACGATGCCGAAGAGGATCCCATCCCAGTGGGCGATGGTGATGAAGATGTCATCCACGTGACTTTCAGCGAGCCTGAGTCTTTGCCATCCATTGTCGATCGTGAAGAAGGAGAATTGTGTGTCGACAATGTCGACCCGATCCGAGGATCTCCAAGAACTAGGATGATGTTGGAGACAGTGATCCAAGGTGCGGCGAATCGTGATGATCAGCACAAAGGATTTTATGCATACTGTCATGACATCCCAGGATCGAATCTCCGTGAACATGGGAGACTTCTGTTCAAGAAGATCAGTGTGTACACCAAAATGGGGTCGTTACGACTCATGCCCATCGAAGGCGTATTGTTTCATGACTCAAGCTATGGCCTTTCGGGAACTAGCTTAGGTTATGCTGATCCTGATCAGATCCCCAATGAGAACGACATGGAGGCAGACGTCTCGAGGAAACTCACAAGAATTCTGAGGCATGAGATCGGGCATTACGTCAAGACCAAAGGAGGAGGATTCCGAGCCGGCCCCAAATGTGACTCAGGAGGATGGGTCGACCTGGTGCATATCCTGGAGAGACAATTCATTTGGACTCCACCGGGTGGCAACGACTCTGAGCCTTCATACCACCACCGTGATCAGAACACTTTCGGTGAAGGGGCCCGTCGACTGGAACTCCTTATCAGGCTAGGGTACATCAATACAATGAAGAAAGGAAGAACCCGTTGGCAAATTCTTTGCCATTGCCTTGAGTACAGTGATTTTGGCGGCCCACATGTCGACCACCCGTTCCTGACTCGTCACAACATTGGTGAAGAGGAGAAAACGTACTGCCAACGAGAAGGCATCCTCTTCATTGCCCCAGTTGCCATCAGGGCTACTTGCGGACATTCCATTGTTGAAGACATGGTTCCATTGGACCCCAATCTCCTGGCATATCGTTTCACCCCTGGAGCATCATTGGAGATTACCATGTGTTTTCACGTCACGCCATTCAAGAACCTCCTCTCGATTCTGATGTCGGGTCTTCGACCAGGCGGAGAATATGGAGATCGAATGATGACGTTTTTCACGCCATATGCACCATGGGATGAAGATGGGCAAAGAATCTTGCGATCCAAGGAATTCCGCCACGAGAGGAGGATGGCGATTTGTTTGGAATCCAAGAAGCTCGTTGAGTTGGATGCCAGGATCGATATGGACGGTCACATCATGACCAATCAACCAATTCCATTTGATGCATTCTCTGGAGTTTGGTATGAAAGGGAGGATGGAACATGGACCAGGCTATCGGCAAAACGAGGATCTTGGTACATTGTGGAAGATGCCATCGGGTCAATGAAGGCGGCAAGACGTTCCACAGTGATTGAACAGGCCAAGAGGGTCATCAACAATGTCTCCAAGTTCGGCAGCATTGAAGAAGGATATCTTGGAACATCCATGAATGCATGCCGAAAGGCAGTGAAAACCTTGGAGCAAGATCCGACGGCAACTTTGGGTCACAGGGATGAGTCGCGACGCATTCTGTCACGTCTCATTGTGGCGTACAACAATAGGTACAACGTGCAGGTTGGGTACCGACAGTGTCCTATGTGCTTTGCGGAGGTTTATAGTCGTTTGACGACTTGCCCCGAATGCATGGGCATCTTTGTTGCCAGAGGTGAGTCCATTCCCAAGCAGGAGGATGAAGGTGGAGATGATGGGAACGTTCCTACGGTTGCAGAACCAGAATCAACAGATGTCAACATGGAACAAGAAGAACCCATCCAAGTGGACTCCGCCAGTGAGGAGGATGAGGTCCTCAAGAATGCCGCGGAGGAGATCAAGAGAGAATCTGCTCGAGAAGCTACTGAGAACATCGACGAGCAGGAGGTCATTGAACGAGGTCAGAAAGAAGCTGAGGATGACGTGCACAAGGCCGAAGACGATGATACCGTGAACATTGAAGTTCATGATCGTCAGATCAATCGAAGCAAGGTCCAGGCTGAAAGAGTCTACAAGCGCTGGTGTCGACGCATCCACTTCAATTCTGAAGTCCTCGGAACCTTGGAAAGTGACAATCAAGATTCGATCAGCTTTCATGCGATCAATTTTGACACACTCCTTGGTCGTGTCCTCGCAACGGAATACCAGATCTTCTACCGCAGGATGGTCCAAACTCCGATTCAGGAATACAAGAACATGCAAGAATCCCAGACCTATGCCAAGAAGAGGTTGGATCGATCTTGGAACACTCCACTACTATTTGATGAAGATGGAGATTACCGGGAGCCGACTATGGAAGAATATACCATCGCACATAAGGAGTTGGGAGAAAAGCGTCACATCGAAGATTACCTCAAGGGATGTGAGTACGCTCCACTTCATTACAAGCTCCTACACTACATGATGCGATGTGGCGTGGACATTGCAACAGCAAAGAACAAGCTGGTTGTTGGAGATTTTAGCGATATCGAAGATCCGCATGTGAAAAGGGACACCACTCGGCGCAAAATGGCCGAAGTGAGTCGATATGTGCGGAGGATCCTTCGCGGTGGCGCTGGATGCTTGGAGCATGTGTACTTCACACCTCCAACAAGCGATGACTGCCTGAAGATCGATCCAATCGGTATGCTATGCTTCAAGAAGTTGGAGAAGGGGACGGCCGAAGCAATCTTGAAGATGTTGTCTCATGTGCACGGATTCGTCTTCCCTCCCGATCTTCAGCAACAATTCAACCAGTTGACGGCATTGGGATCTGATGCATTGTATCACATGCTGTATCAGAGCGATCGGGCAGACATTGGATCTGCAGGAATGGTACAGTTCCTTACCGACATTCCTCGAGGTCCCACGGCCGCGCCACAGGCAGATCAGGCCGAAGCCGCATCTTCTTCCAAACGCAAGAAGCAAAAGCGTTGAAGAGATGACTGAACGCGCCCGGCAGTAGTTCCAAGGTCTGGGATTAGACCAAATCAACTTTTGAGATTGGCTTTGAGGATGATCATTTGACAAGCTGTTGATTCATCATGTGAACCGGCATATCCTGAGTACTTGTGTCTTCGACGCTCGTACTATGATGGATGTGAGATGGCTTCGGTCTTCGACTGAGGAACATCTTTCCGGGACACTTCATGTTGTTTCTGCTGTTTGTTTCGCCTCATTGCCAATATTAACATTTCTAAATTAATTAGACCGGATGTGCCTACCTACGTGGCCGTACCCTCGAATTTTCAAGTGGTGAGTTCCACGTGATGTGCAACTCATGGGGGGTGCGAATGTACATGCCACGACAGTAGAGGTAGCTATGAGCACATAACATGCATATACTACAATTGCCGTTTGGCTCAAGTCACTCAAGCGGCCGGAGTAAAATAGAATGGGCTTGCGCTGCGCTGCCTGCACTGGTGGGAGAAAGGAGTGAAGCCATCAGGTAGGATAGTCATATAATCTGCAACGAAAGCGGTGAACCTTCGGTTAACTTCTTTCCACAGATACTATTAAGCGCTATTATGATAGTCTTAACCACATATACTTGGGATGATGAACCGCCGGGTGCCGTTAGGAAGACGATCCCATTCCCAGCTTGGACTCCATCCTCAGGCGCAACGGAACGGTTCCGAGGTGTTCTCTGTATGGAGAACCCACGAAGCAATGGACCGGTTCCAGCGAACCATGGAGATTTTATAGGGAAAGCCGGTCGAACCATGGAGATTTTTCAGGGAGAACATGAGAGAACCAACCAAGAACTCGTGGGTGCTTCCAAACATTTGCTTTTTTTCCCTGACATTTTTTTCCAAAACATTGTTTCAACCCTACCAACTCGGAGGATGGCTCCGACATTTGGGGCTCTGCCAACCAGAGAAGCAAGTTCGGATGAGATCCAAGCTGGCATGGAGGCAATCCCTATACCCTTCCAGCTACTTTTATAGGTAAGCAACCTCAACCAATAGTAGAAACCAGCTGGTTACCCACTAGAATGGGAACTGGAAGCATATGGAATGCTAGTTGGTTGGATATAGCCAACCAATCGGGGTTTCTCTCTTGAAGCCCTCACAGTTGTCAGTCTTTATGGGTAGACGATCAGTTTTTCAGCAATCCGTTGTGGGAGACTGCAAGTTCTTTGACCGTTTGTTTCACTGTTTCACCCGCTTTTTTACTACTATGCAACTTTTCTAAACTACTATTTTGAATGACTATGACTAACACTAGTTAGCATCAAACACAACTCACAATTATCATTCACAACCATTCTCAGAAGCCCTTGTGAACAACTGGCCCAACAACCATTTCAGCCATCAACAGCAACCAGTGCGACCCAGCAACACGTGGTTTTTACAGCTTGCCCTCAGGGACCTGGACCGTTTGGACAACGAAGATGCCAAGGCAGCCGGCAAAGGAGCTCATGACTCGCTGCAGTTGGCCGTTAGGGTATCCAGGAGGCACAGGACGAAGGGTACGTCTGTGGTGATACTAAGGGTTCTTGGATACTGTATGGTTTTACTAAGGGGTTTTTTATGGCTCAGTGATGCTATGTTGCATTGTTATACTGGTACTTTGTTTGGTTGATATACTGATAGTTGCATTGATACTGGTACTATACTGGTACTTATCTGATTGTTATACTGGTACGAAGTGTTTATTTGGTTGCATTGATGGTAACCACTTTCATGGTTATAGCGGTCATGGTTTTCTGGCTTGTTTGGTGGTGAGGTCTTCACGGAAATGCCGAGGCAATGATATGACACAACTGATGAAGCGGGTATGGGTCAATATTAACCAACCAATAATGGGCGTAATGGGGGTTAATGACCAACAGTAATAAGGGAAAACAATGCTTAATGATGGGGAACCAGGGGTACAGGGTTTTGACCCACAGCCAAGTGTTTGTGACTGCTTGGGTGACTGCTGATCTGCTGGTGGAAACTAACCATCAGTGCGTAACATTGTCAGAATTTTAAACTTGTTTATTGCCATTGGTTAGCCACTTAGTCCTGATCAATTAGCCATTTATATAGTCCTAATATATCATTGACTATGAGTTTCCATCTACATCAACCGTTGTCGACCAGCAAGTACCAACCAGTATCAACCATTATCAACCATTGTGAAGCACTATCAACTATCAAGATCTCTCAACTCCAAATGATCAACACCCATCAATCAATAGTCAAAAGCCATTATCAACCATGATCTCAGCCATCATCGACTATGATTCAAGTGTATTGAGTATCAACCGTCATCAACCATGATGAACCAACATAAACCATTAACAACCACTATAAGCTGCCACTTGCTAGTATCAGCTACGATTCAACCAGTAGGGCTTTTGCTTGCCATTGCTTGTTCATGTTTGTTCACTAATCGTGCACTCGTTCTAAGCCCTGCAATTGCTATCTACAGTTCTCTTGGATTGCTTTGTTCCGCACCATGAAGTATCAACAACCATACTGGTAGTGTCATAAACTGCCAGTATCAGCCATTCTCAACCAACCATCAGTTCCCAGTCAACTTCAACGAATTCACCAACCGTTCAGCTAACCTTGAACCACTATTAGCCATTATCCATCAATTAATCCTCAATTAATCATCAATTACTCACCATGATCAAGCCTGATTACTGATTAAGCCTTCTTAAGCCTTATCTAACCACCAGTATCCATCGTCAATCGTTTGCAGAGTTAGCCATCCTTTGTCGCAGGACGCACCCGAGCTCAAGCTGCCTTGGTCTTGGGTCCCAACCCACAGCTGCGGAGGCGGAGATTGTCCATGTGGCGGTGGTTGTAAACAGCCAGATTTGCTAGGGGTGTTACAATAGAGATCTAGAGGTGGAACCCAAGATGTACTAGAGACATGTGAAACTAGCCGTTTACAACATTGAAATCATGACATGGGTGTTGCCATGGGAGTACCCTAGTTATTCATCAGTTAACCAGCTATTTTTGCTAGGGGGAGTCGAAGATCTGTGCTTCGAGGGACGCCATCATGGCTCCAGAAAAAAAAACAAGTGGCGTGGGATATGGCTGTAAAAATCAACCCCTGGGCGACAACCAACAAAATCATCTGTGATGTTGTGGCATTCCTATTGAGCAAGAGTGAAAGAGAAAGTTAGAACGAAATGGAACAATTACCAATGAGCCATATCCATAACTGATGTGAAAATCAAGCCCTAGATGAAAGACTAACCCTTGGAGATCATAATATCCCCTGGGAGACTCAACCAATGATAGACTGCTAACCCTGGGAGACCAACCCCCCCAGGGCTCTCGCTCGCCACAGGCAGCGAGTTCCGGCGTTCAAAGGTGGCCGCGGAGCTCGCGGACCTGAGACCAAAGGTGGCCGCGGAGCCGCTTCCGCGCGCAGTTGAGGAGGTCATGGATGGCTTCACCTGCAGCCACCAGTAACCAATACGATTTTTCAAATACATATGATATAGAATATGATAATCAGATACTATAATATTTAAAACATATATCATATATTGATATAGAAATATATTTCTTCATATCATTATCAAATTGGTTTCTATAAATCATTATCAACGATCATTTGTATCATTGATATTTTTCAGAACCAGGAAATTGTTTGATGATCATTGTCAACTATCGTTAAACATTGTAGAACTATTGTTGGTTATTTTTCCACCGTGATTAGCCATGAGTGAACCTCTAGCCCCAAATTGATCACCATCATCCAGACCCTAAGTGTCAGATGCGGAGACTCTGTTTGATGTTCATCATTCCACGAGCCTGGGGATTTCCTGTCGGCAGATCAACAAACCATCCGTGTCCTTGATTGACCGATGTCGTTCTGTGCCTCTAAGCCTTTTTACTTGAGGACTTGGTAGCGGCCATGGTCTAGAGGGTCCATAGGGATCCAGAACGTCTGCACACATTGAGGTTTTCTTTGGAAAACCAGGGAAATGGTTGGTTTATTACTTACTATAATGGATGATTTGAGGGTAAATTTGCCAAACGGGCATATGCATTACACATTACCCTTCTCATCAGTTGTATGTCCTCTTGCAGCGATCAATGACTTTCTGAGGCATTTGGACCCATATAGCCATATCAGACATGATTAACCACTATATTAACCACTATTTTATTAGCCACTATATTAACCACTATTAACCACACATGACTAACTGCTATCAACCCTTGACATGTGGGGTGCCGGCTCCTCCTCCAAGAGCTGGGGACCATCGCGAGGAAAAAGTGCGGCAAAGAAGGAAGGCAAGCTGCGCTGCGGCGGCCATCGCTCAGGATTTACCAATGGCTGGGGGAGTTGTCAACATGGCTATGGGTCAATATTGACCATCAGTATGGGTATGGGTCAATATTAACCAACCAAGAATGGGGGTTAATGACCAACAGTAATAAGGGAAAACAATGGTTAATGATGGGGAACCAAGGGTACGGGGTTTTGACCCACTGCCATATTGACCATCAATATGAGGGATCTTGACCAACAAGAGTAGGGAAAACAATGGTTAATCATAGGGGAAAACATTTACTGGTTGGTGGAGTTATCAACGACGGGTTGGTGGTTTGATTGACATGTCTTATTTTCCACAGCAATTATAAACAAATGGTTGGTTGATTAATTTTGTTCATTGGGGTTGAAACCACCAACCAGTGAGTTGGCTATGGTTCAATATTAACCAACCGACTAGGTGGGGGATAACTACCAACAGCAATAGGGAAAACAATGGTTCCTCGTAGGGAACCAGGGGTACAGGGTTTTGACCCATTGCCAGTTATCACATCAATTCAGTTGGTAAATAAGATGCCATCGTATTGAGTTATTGATATGAATTTGCCATGACTATTGCCAACCGTATCTTGACTATGCTTCTAATAGTGTTTTTTGCAGATTGATTTGTGCAGTTGGGTGAACACATATCATCAAAAGAGGTTTGTGGGAGAATGTTCTGTGTGAACATTTGCAGAACCAAGCGCAAGATGTCAAAACAGATCTGACACAGCAATGTCGTAAGAGCCTGTAAGAAGTGATGTCAAGAGAGAGAGAGAGAGAGAGCATGGGATTGCATAGATCCAACCTTCAAACATCGGAGATTGCATCGTTTCCCAACAGGAACATATGGGGCTCATAGAATCATACTGCGCAAATTGCAGTCACTTGTCCAATTTATTGACCCACTAAATTTGTTGGTGTTCACGTGATTTCCCATGGCTGTTTGTGACTTTACGCTTTCAGGCTATTCCGAATCTTTCTCGGGTTTGGAATGAGGTTGCAAAATGCTTCTATCCTTCAGGGTCGATCATACGCCAGCAGATTTCCGACATTTCAAAATTTCTGCTGATGTGACAATGGAGCAGAATTATGGAAGATCAAAGGTCCGGCTCTTTACTAGCACAGTCGACCCTGATCTCCAGGGAATTTGACAGGAAATTGATGCTCAATGTATGGACAAATGACAAATGCAAAATACACTATAATTTGTTGGATGCTTTTTTGGCTTTTTGATTAGACTCAGTGCGTTTTCCAAGATAGCGGGGGATTCCTGCAGAAATCAATGATTTTGCTTGCCGAAAAACTCCGCAAACCACTCACAAACTGAAATGTCCATGAAGTAGGGCGGCCTGCTTTGTATCCCGGCTTCCCAAAAGCCAACATGATGGTGATTGAACTATGTCATGTGTACTTCGGTTTGGCCTGACCCAAAAGAATTCTTCAGAGTGGGCATGTCAGCGCTGATAGTGGCGACTCATAGCTTTTTTCGCAGCAAGTACAACATCACACTGAGAGCTTTAGCACATTGCCCGACCTAACACTTCTCCTAGCCAATTGGCGCAGTGGGATAGAGTTTCCAGCCTTTCACTTCCAAGTTTTGCTGTCGTTTTCTTGGGAAATCAGTTTGATGATATGTCGATTTCCAGTAGTAGACAACAGTTGTTTCTACACTTCTTGTTCTGGGAGGATGACGTTGATGGGGTCATGTCCAGCATTCCTAAGCAGCGTATTAGCCATCAACAACTATTCAATAACAATTTCTAATCATTACTGTGAGATTCTGTGAGCATCATCAACCTCAAAAGGTTTTCTACGATTGATGAGCTAACAAAATATGGACTAGCCATACAACTGTAAGCATCATCAACCATTACAGTGACGATTATTGTCCACTCGAAATCAGCCGCCTTGAGTCAAGTGGATCCATGGCCGAAACTCAGCTGAGCAGGTGGTGTCTTTGCAGGCCTCTTTCGAGAGGAGAGCGGCCTTGGGAGAAGCAAACATTTATGGATACATGGGTATGGGTCAATATTAACCAACCAATAATGGGGATAGTAACCAGCAATTTCATAGGGGAAACCATGGTTGATAGTAGGGGAACCAGGGGTACGGGGTTTTGACCCACAGCCACATGGGGGGCATTCACGGTGTTCATCGCTTGATATTCATTGTGGTTTCTACTATCGCCATCCCTGATGTCATCATGCCACACTCAGCAGAGAGCCACCATCACTGTTTTTTTTTTGATGTCAATTTTCGTTTCTGATCTGTTCCCGTTATGTTAGATGCCAGTTGGGTTCCTAAACGGCGTGTGAATCCCCATTGACAGGTTTTTGGTCACACATTATTTGCAAATACCATAAACCATCGTCAACCATTGAAAAGTATCTTTGATCTATGTGTGATCATTGACACGCATCATTTACCATTCACATCAACAAATTCACCCTTCTCATATGACAAGTGATCATTAAGAAGCCTGATTGACAATTAACCTCATCTTTATTGAACATCCACCATTATTTGCCCTGACTCTGTACTGAAGTGTTATCCGTGGAATAGCGGCCATAACTGTCATAATCTTATCTTGCCTCCGTTATATAACTCTTGCTATGTGACCCTTATCATACAAAATAGCCATTATGAACCCCTTAGAAACCACATAACCCCTCAATAACCATTGCCAACCAGTATTCACCTGATTAGAAAACCCTTACTATACAACCCTCATGTTTCAGTTCTCATATCACCAAATGAAGAACGTTAGTATCCGGTACTGACCCTTATCATATAGCCCTTGGGAGCCATGTCGTTGGCCTACACCAGTGGTGCCCTTCGTAGGAGACCCCGTGCCTGGATCCTGCTGATGCGCCACGCGTCGCGGCGAAGGTGGAGGTTGGGATGGGGACCCAAGTGCTGGTTTCTCAAGCCATAGGGGTACCCCCAAGTCATCCATTAATAGTCATTTGTTAATAATAAAGCAACCATTTTCGGGGCTCCCTATTTTGAGAGACCACCAAGTGATAGCTAATAGGGTGCAACTGACCATGGTTCAATGCAAGATATAACTCGAGTATGTGGTCAGTGTTGGTTGGTAAGCATGGTTACATCAGCTAGCTTATAGGGATTATAACCGTGATTATAGACCACTTATGACCTACTTGGTCACTGGTGAGGAACCATGGGGATTGTATATAACTCGCCTTTTGTGGGTTACAGCATGGAGAAAACGGTGAACAATGCCCATGGTTACATTCACCAATGGATCAAACAAGTAGGCTACAAGGTTCAACATTACCCTTTAAGCATCCAGGCTTCAACTAATCAGTAACAACTGGTTACTGTAGAGGGAGAACAGGAGGTGCAAATACACAGCAGGAGATGACGAGCGATCCAGTTAAGATCAACTGAGCGTCACAGATTGGGCTCCGTTTCATCGGATCCTCAGTCTACGACGTCCTTGAGTGCTTGTACTGATCATGAAAGGCTACACACCAGGCGTTGCTGATCTTAGAAGCTGCTGGCTCCTCAAGAGATTTTTCATGGAAATACCAACTATTTGTTGTTCTGTACCCCTTATCTTTATCTTTGCCTATTACATTTCATAACTAGCAAATTGGTGGATCATCATCACCATCATAAAGCGTTATATAAACCTGATTCTTGGTTCTCCTCTAAGGTAACCATCCATTGACTACATACCCCAACATCATCACGATCCTCCTCCTCCTCCTCATCATCATCATCGTCATCATCATCATCATCATCATCATCATCATCATCATCATCATCATCATCATCATCATCACCATCAATAGCTGTCAATAGCCATCAATATCTAATGGTTGTTTTTTCCAGTGTTGTTGGTTATTATCCCCGATAGTCAGCCAATATTAACCATGGATCAACCATTTAAATATCATCTTGTATTTTTTGCTAGTTAGTAGACCACTTTGTTTCTTACTAAGTTGGCTATCCAGTCATCAACCATTAATGTTCCCATAATATTGTGAATTAACCACTAATAGTGAATCACTAATCAACCACCACCAATATTAAACCCTACAGTTAATCACTAATCTTCCCTAGTAATATCACCATATCACGTCTTAACAGCGGGGAGAACCATGGGACCCCAATATACCCATGGGATTAACCAAGAATAGTGGCGTATACCTAAATTTGGGGGATACCTAATAGTGGGTATACCCATGCGATTGACCAAGAATAATATGGCTATGGGTCAAAACCCTGTACCCCTGGTTTCCCCCACTATTATCCATTGTTTTCCCTATTATTGTTGGTTATCATCCCCTATGAAATTGGTTGGTTAACTGCTTGACCCACAGCCATATGGGTGCTTCTCAAAATAGGGGCATCCCCAAAGCAGCCAATATTATTCATTTACAGAAAAGAACTCATCATTTTGGGAGTTCCCCATTTTGAGAAACACCCATATACCTATTGTGTGCATCCCCAGTTATCCCCCATAGAACCTCGCCACTACCCCCAGAGCTCCCTGCAGGCACCTGCCAGGGCCGCGTCACGGCAGGAGGTGAGCCAGGGTTACGGTTGGTCGTGCCTGTTGGGCAGAGCTTCGTTGGTTGAGTTTGGAGGGTGACTTGTGCGTGCACTTTGGCGATTTTCTAGGGAATTATAGTGGTGAAAAGGGTGGTAATAAGCCTCGCGGTCTATAGGGGACTAGCTTGCGGGTAAGTTTCATTTTTTGTTTGAGGGGGGATTTCGGGGGATGCACTTGTGGTTGAGTTTCATTTGATGGCATTCTAGGGGGTTATAAGCTGAGTATAGTGTTTAATAGGGTGATAAACTTTTGGTTAATAGTGATGATGACAGTCAACGTTCAAACGCTTTAACTGACTGACTAGTTTGGAAGCTGAAATTGGGTTTTAGTGTGGGCTTATGGTGCTTCATTAGCTGGTTGATAATCAGTAGTCAATAATAAAAGGGGATGAGAAATGAGAACTGACAATGATTCTCAATTTACTTCACAGCCATGTTTATCCCTGTTGACCAATGTTTAAATGTTGGTTTGACAATCATTAACAGCAATGATAGCAATTGATTGATCATTAAAGCTTAACCTGTCACTATTACAATGTGATATTTATTTACCAAGTGTACATCTATATTTAGTACCGTGGACACGTGCCAAGAGGAGCAAACACAAAGTTAAGTTTACAACCAAAACATACTACAGCAAATGCTTGTTCACTCTCAATATGCACAAAAATGATCAGTGTGGGTGTTTCATACAATGGTGATACATCCTAAACCACCCCACAGTGCCCCACTTACTTCTTTTTGGCAGAGACTTGTGAGCTGAAGCAATATCCCTGTTTTGTTCAAACCACCGCTTACCAAGCGGGAGCCATTCACAAAATCGGAATCACCATCACTACGCATCGTCAATCATCATCAAGACTTTTGCAAACCGTCATCAAGCATCATCCACCATCATTAACTTTTTCAAAAGATAAACTAATATTCACTAACCTTCGGAAAGGCAACATTGACAATCATCAAGAACTACCAGCCACCATCAACCATCATTAACAATCGCCAAGCACTATTAACCATCATCAACAGTTGCTTAGCACTACACTAACCATCATTAACAATCGCTGAGCATCAAGTTTGGTTTCTTTGACCGCTACTTGCTATCGTCAATGGGTGGCTGCTGTTGATGGCAGCTGGGCCTGATCTCGTTGCATATCGCTGCGCGGTTCAGGCAGCTCAGCATGGTGATGCCACAGCAGGTGTTGCAGAGGTGGAGGCTGCTGGGGGGGGTTGAGTTGTGAATGTCAGATGAGCAGCATCAGTAATAACAAGAAGACTATCCAGTCGCGGACCACCATGACAAGACCAGTAGAAACAAGAACATCATCCAACACGACCAAGTAACTGTAACCACCGTAATGATTTGGATCATTGAGATAGAATAAAGACAACCATGTGATCTACCGGTATTTCCTGCATCTATTGGATCATTAATAGTTGTTTCCAGGTACCATGAAGCACCCGAAACATGATGATATGTGATGATACATGGTATGCCCCCACATCTACCAAGCTGAGTAGCCACAAGCAGGCTATCAAACATGGTGATACGCACCAGGGCAACTGGCTCCTAGCGCTTCTGCTCCATGATCAACAACTCCCCCCTCTTCAGTTGGGATGTAGCAACTAGGAACACAGCTACCGAAGCAACCACTTGATGCAGCTGCACGCATGGCGACCCATGGCTCGGAGGTGTGCGCCACCCAACCCCCGCATTAGGCGCTCATGGTCCAAGCGCTGTTGATGTTGGCCCCCCTGCTTCGCAGAAATGAAACCAACTGGAAGCATCGAAACTGACCTCCGTTTACCAACATCAACAGTGCTTGGACCATGAGCGCCTAATGCGGGGGCTGGGCGCAAGGCAAAATGAATTCTTTCCACAATGGTAGACAAGCATGAAGTATACGCCGCGTATATACAGTACATACCCGAGGGGTGTTTTCCATGGTATTTCTCTTCTCCCCCCTCGAGTAGACTAACGAGAGGTGCCAACTTCCCATGATCGTTTCAAACATGAAAGTGGAGGCATTCGGAGAAAGAGAGCTCAGTGAAGTGCCGCAATCCAAACGTGAAGTGCTGCCATGAGTTGAAGTGCTTCAGTAGTGTCATGACAACGTCATTGTCGAAAAGCAGAGCGCACAAAGCCGTCAGGCTCGCAGGTCTTATGTGGCGCACAAAGATTTTACGGTGGGTGACATTTGTCCAGCATGGTCCAAATGTATTTTCTTAACTCAGCGAAATGCAGCGCCCATCTACGCTACGAATGAGAGCTCGATGATGTTTGAAGACCATTGATAGCCATTGTTTCTATGGAGGCTCCAGATTGCTTGAAAACCATTGTGTTTACACAACTGGCTGAAGCCGCTCTGCAAACAATATCGAGACATTTCCCCACTATGAATGAAGGATAGTGTATGTCTACATTTCGCAACTTGGGCATTCACAGCTGCCATGGCCGAAGTTTCCTTGGCTTTTCGCGCCTTTCAGGCACGCCCGTGCTTCGCAGCTGGCAAACTCCTCACGCAAACACATGTGCTGCCTTCTGTTTGATAACAATGGCACCCTGAAGTGGACAGGTGGACTACGCTAGCGAAAGACTTCGCAGGCAGGCTTTGTGTCTTCTGACTTCAAGCTGTACTGCCAACATGTAGCAATGTATGAGATAGCATCGATGACAGTGGCGGAGCGCACAAAGGCCACGCCAAGTGGCATTCGAGTTTCTTTCGAGGCCGCCCTCCTCGGAATTTGAATTCCTGTTTCTGTGGTGGCAGTTGATATCGGGGGTTGGATCCATTGCTGGCGGAGAATGCTTGCAGAGTCGAGACAGGGCTTTTCGTCGCGCGCGCGGCTGAGGAAGTCCCCGAATAGGACGAATACCTGGGCTCCCCTGATGTCACTTGCTGAATCAAGTGTTTTGTTTCTGTGTTCATCCGTAACCCTTTGGCTCAAGCTGTTTCGGCCCAAACTCACTAGTAGAAGTGGCTGAGAAGGTTAGTAATCTTCGGGTGGTAGGGCCACTGTTGATGAACAGTGGAGCTGCCGAACGTCAGAGGTCAGTAGTACTCATAGTGAAAACGTTTGACAGCTGTGGTCACATTCCATGCCGCCTCAAAACAAGTCCTGGCCAAGACGAAGGTGTCATCTCAGCGATTTCAAAAGATACACTGCTGCTACGGAATGTCGACAATGCACATTTGATCCGTGGCTTCGCCCCAGTGGATGGGAGCAATGATCTTTGTGAATCCATTGGCACGTTGTTGAAACGAAGAAGAAGTTTGCTCAAGATAAAAAAGGCCCCATCTTCACCAAGGCAGTGAAAATTCCTGTTGGGGGACAAACTCAAACATCCGACGGCGTGCAGCTTACATGCTTGGCCAGGAGGATTTCAGGTTCCGAGGAAAGTCGTGAATACTGTGTTCTCCTTTGTTTTTTTGCGACGCTGGACTTCTTCAATTCTCAAGCACTGGTTTATGAGGACGCAGGAAGGAATGAGAAGCTGAGTGGTGCCGTTGAAGTTATTGTGGGCAACTTTGTTGAGAGCGCCTTGCGGGGTTCGTTTTCAACGTTGCTCGACACCCTTATAACACAGATGAGGGCATCGCAGAGCCGAAAGGACTGCGAAAGTCTTCGGGTTTCAGATTCTCAGAATTGGAGATTGCTGCAATCAAGCAATACCTTTCTGTGGTTTTTGTGCGAGAGGGTGAAGATAGTGTGCCGCTACAACCTTGCCCAGGCTGCTGTTTAGGAGCGTTATTCAAGAACAGCATTTGCGCCGAGGAGGATGTGATTGCTAAGGTTCTCTCTGAGTTCTTGGCGCAGCAGACTCTTCGACGGAGTGGGGATCCTGAATTCAAGCTTTATAAAGCGAGTGAGGAGCTTGAGGGAGTTGCTTTATTACGAGCAGGGCAAGAAGTGGCTCCCATGTGCGAGTGTGGCCGCACCAGGCTATTGTGCGCAGAGTCCATATATACTCTGAAGCTTGGCCAGCAACAGTATTCTGTTTTGCCAGGGGGTCACCGCGTCTTGTTGAGGTGCGGAGTTTGGGTGCCTTACGAGGCCATTTACATTGCACGTGGCAAAAATCACCCACCAGAACCTGTCATTCGGACTTACTAAGCGCTTGAGGCTGCTAACCAGTTGTTTAAGGAATGCATCAACATACCCTAAAAGACAAGAAGATATTTCAATGACAAAGCTTGTGCCCACCCCGAATGACCGAGCACCACCATTGTAAGGTAGCCTCTTGCCATTGGACACGCTAGTCTTAAGGGAAACCAGCTTGGAATGCAAGGAACATGGACCATGGGGCAGAAGCATATCAGAATGTCCGCACTTTGCGAGGTAATTCAACTCCCCCCTCTTATGGCACAGGGTACAATGCGCCATGCAAAAGCAACAACCACGGCCAGAGGGTGTGAGCCACCTGACCCCCATGGTTGGCGCCGTGACTAGCGTATGCAAACTATGCGCGTCTTCCTCAGCTCTCACGGGAAATACCATGGAAAACACCCCTCGGGTATGTACTGTATAAACTCGTACACTTCATGCTTGTCTACCATGGTGGCAAGAATTCATTTTGCCTTGCGCATTGACATTTGGCTCAAGTTAAAAAGGGTTGCTTGTCTGCAGTTGTGCGTGTAACACCAGATGCTTGTGAGGTCAGGGGTTTGTGGTTTCAACTTTACTGAGTTAGATCACTAGAATAATGATCATTAATGATAACCTAGCTGGCTTTCAATCAATTTGATTTTTGGCCACCAGCTCCTCAGGCCGCATTCAGCAGTGCGCAGCGCAGTGCGCAGCGCGGTGCGCAGCGCGTGCCAGTGCCGGTGCCATCAGCGCTGAAAGTGGGCGACGTGGCGCGGCTGCAAGGCAACCCGGTGGATCCGCAGCGTTGATGTCATGCGCTGGAGATGGTTGTGTGGTGGTTGTGGTGGTTAATGATGGTTGGTGATGGTTCATTATAATTAATACTGGTTAAGAATGGCTAATGACCAATGGCTTTGTACTGGTTCATTGGTGGCTATTTCATGGCTACCTGGTTGATAGTGGTTGATTGATGATGACAGCCAGGCTGAAAGGTGCGAATGCTGATGTATAATCATGTTGTACATCATGCTTGCGCTTGGGAAGTTTTAACAATCGAGTTGGACAATTCAATGTTTGTAGGTGATTTACCCATTGGTCAAAACATATTCCATTGCCCTTGTGTTCTACCAGAGGATAGTCATCACTAAGATTGATAGTGGAGAAGCACGAGCGGTGAATAAATTTATTGTTTGACAGTGGTTTAGACTTGTCAAGTGTGGTTTCACAAATGCAACACCATTTGCCATCTATAGTGATCAATTCTGGCTATAACCGTTTTGATAAGACTTATTCTATGCATTATCGACCATTATAGCAACCTGATCATGTTGTTTATTTTAATATTGTGACACCAATGTTTTGCCCAAATTTCCCAGTCCTTTCGCTGTTGGGAACAAACATACCCAACCGTTGGTAGCGATATGAAACTGACAATGAAAAAAAAAATATATATATGATAACCAAAGCAGGGAATACTCCTTTGAAGGCAACGTTTCAACGAGCCAGCTGCTGTTGATCATGCTGTGGGGGCAAAGTATGCTCTTTGGTAGCAGCCACTATCATCATCATCATCATCATCATCATCATCATCATCATCATCATCATCATCATCATCATCATCATCGTTGTCATTATCATTGTCATCATCATCATCGTTGTCATTATCATTGTCATCATCATCATCGTTGTCATTATCATTGTCATCATCATCATCATCATCATCATCATCATCATCATCATCATCATCATCACCATCACCATCATCATCATCATCATCATCATCATCATCATCATCACCATCACCATCACCATCACCATCATCACCATCACCATCAACATCATCATCATCATCATCACCATCACCATCATCATCACCACCATCATCATCATCCTCATCATCATTTTTTGCCGTAGTGTTTCGGTTAGTATCACCATCGCAATCTGGTTATGTACCTATGATTCTTGCTTACAACACGTGTTGTCATTCCAATCCATGATCGCAGCCTCCAGCCTCCACCCGGTGCCAGGTTTGACTGGCTTCCTTGCACAGCTGAACAATCAGCCGTGCCAAGTGGAGGACACGCACGCAAGGGCGCGAGCCAACTGCATGGCGGTCCTTGGCTGTGGGTCAAGCAGTTAATCAACCAACAACAATGGTGATTTCTAGCTGGTTTAGCTGGTTAATAGTAGGGGATAACAACCAACAACTATAGGGGTATAACAGCTATGGCGAGTTGGGTCAAGATTAATCAACCAATGGGGGATAAGTTCACCAACAAGTTCATAGGGAAAACAATGGTTGTTGATAGGGGAACCAGGGGTATAGGGTGAACTGACCCACAGCCATTTGGGTGGCTTTCATTGCCATTGTTGATTGCCAGAGGCTGATCTGGCAGTGTATGGCAATCTCTTCAAGAATTGTTCAGGACAGGCGACAATCACAAACAATACAGTGGTTTCTCAAGTCCCCCCGAGAATCATCCTTTCTCAATCATCTATCGTAGCAAGGTCCCGCCATTTTGAGGGCTGCCGTATGCGGGTAGATTGGCCGGTTCGGCTGGTGGTCCTGCTGGTCAGTTCAGGGCTAATCATCACCACGGGGAGACCTGGCAACCGGTAGAACCCCACAGCTACAGCACTGGCTAAGAATGATTAGTGGTGAATTAATAGTGGTTAATAATGGTTAATTCATAGTGGCTAAGAATGATTAATGGTGGTGGATAGTTCTGAATAGTGGTTAATAATGATAGTTGACTAATGAAAATGGCTCAGTATTGGCTAATCATGGTTGGTCTTGTGCGGATGTACATGTTTTGGTTTTAGACATCGGCCGGCCCTCCATCAGCATTCGCCAGTATAGATTTTTTTTGTGGTGAAATAAATGGTTGTATGCTTTGGGCTAGGGTAATTGGTGAAAGGAACGATGCTTGTAACACTTCTGTTGGGTCTGGTCTTGAGTGCTGTTGCCCATAAGATTTGTGTTTGACATAAATTTGAGCCAAGGACAATGTTGGGACAGGAAAGACTCAAGGATTACATTGAGTTTGAATTGTAATTGGTTCACACTTCTCCACTGATCCAAAAATCTTAGATGTCAGGCAATTTCTTTTCAGTCCTCCGTCCCACCATCTGTAATTCTTTTCAGCAACTTGCAACGACTATTGCCCAGTTTTAAATCATACTATCAATCATACTATTGCCAAGTTGCTTGACTTAAGCGCCTAGAGTAACCAATTTCATTCCATCGATTGGTTGTACCCTTAGGTCATCGTGAAGCGACTAAGCATACTTCAACCAATGGGTTCACTGGATACCGGGAAGCAACGAGACAAATGATACTAAGTAGTGGCCGTTGAAAGCCCGATATTTTCATGGTTCACCATATACCATGGGTAAGTATCACTGGCTTGGTTGATGGGAAAGCGACCTTGGAAACCGTTTCCTGATTTCACCACCAACTCTAGGGGGTTCCTGTAGATATTCCCCAGCAACCATTTCTGGGAAAGCCGTGCTAACCACCATTAGATAGCCATTATAAACCATTGAACACTTATCACCCATGGATAACCATGATTCATGATAACCCAAAGCTAGCGATGATTATGATTACCATCATTGACAATGTAATTATAGCTATTACTACTATTATTTATCATCAACCATTAATCATCATACAACTATTATCAAGCATGAATCATTACCCATGAATCAAAAACCATTGTATAACCATCACAACACACCTAGTACATTGGCATTATACAACCATATCCCATTTTGTAATCTGATTATTCACCTCATTCACCACTAACGAGTGCTTTCATCACCATTACCCATTGTTAGCCATCATTAATTATTAACCATCATCAATTAACCATCATTAACTATCAACCATCATTCAGAAACCATTTTTAACCATCATTAACCAGTGTTTAACCAGTTAATGATCACCAACCAGTGTTTAACAACTAGTATATTAATACCATGAACCAGTTAATGATCATTATTAACAACATGATCATGAAACTCCCATATGCTAGTATTAAACAACCATTCAACCCAATCATCATTAACCAAAAAAAAGCTGTATTACACCATCCATTCTCCCATCATTCACCTGTGTTTAAGCATCCAACTCCCACTGCCGAAACGTTGAACTCGAACCCGCAGGGCCTGGATCCCGAGAATTGCTTCGTGCGGTTGCCGGCCGGCTTTTTGGAGGCGCGTAGCCAGCAAGCAATACGGGGGGGTTGGACGTGGAGGCACAGGAGTGGTTAAGAATGGTTAGTCATAGCTACTAGTGGTTGATAGTAGTTAATAGTGGTAATTTAATGGTGAATAGTTAATGGTGAGTCATGGCTAATGACTTATTAGTTAGTCATGGTTAGGCGCGGAATTGGTTATTCACCAGCAAATAGTGGTGAATAGTGGCTGGTTCATAGTGGTGCATAGTGGTTAGAAGCGGTTGACAGTGGTCAATAGTTGTTAGTGGTTAAAAGTGGTTGATAATCATAGTCAACCAATGAGAATGGTTCGGTATTGGTTAATTATGGTTGAATATGGTTGATATCTAATCATTTTTTTGAATGGTTCATGAAACTTACATACTTGTTTTGATCAATTATCAACTATTGATTCACTAATAGGGAAGCACTATGGTGTTTAACAATGATCAACGATGGTCAATCATGGTTGATCAAAGGTGTTGTTGATCCATATTTAGTTTTTAGCTTTAAATGGTATTGAATGATTTTAAACAACACTGGTTGATGATGATTGACAATTATTGGTCAAAGGTTTTTTGGTGATCTTTTGTCGTAAACCAACCAGTTAGTGATGAACTCATTAGCAAAGAACATGGAATAACTATGGCGTTCAGCATTGTTGAATGATTCGTGGCTTAACCACCAATAGCCAATAGCCATTAGTATGGTTGATTAGCAGTCTTAATCATTGTGTGATTCATACATTAGTATTATTCCAAGCAATTCCCACCCTTTGCCCGTGACGTCAACGAGGACGGGAATCATCATGGTCATCAGCATCATCATGTTCATCATCATCATCATCATCATCATCATCATCATCATCATCATCATCATAATTATCATCATCAGTATCATCATAGTGGTTTTGGCGGGGGGTGGCCATGGCTTTGTGGATCGTCAAACATAGAGGCTTGGTGGGGGTGGCCCATGAGATTCAATGATGATAACATGGTGGCTTTGTGGGGGTGTCCCATTGGTTCCTATGATGATGACATGGTGGCTTTGTGGAGGTGGCCCATCAGATCCTATGATGATGACATGGTGGCTTTGTGGGGTCGCCCATGGGTTCCTATGATGATGACGTGGTGGCTTTGCGGGGTGGCCCAGTAGATCCTGTGGTGAGAATAGCATGGTTGATCATGAGCCACCACTTCCCACCCTTTGCCCTCCGGGCAAAGGGTGGGAATTGCGCATGTTATAGTATCGATCTTCACTGTAAACGCATAGGGATTTCATGGACTATCATGGGTTGATCGCAGGTTTTATGGTTGATCATATGTTGTGATATTGGTGAAAAGATATGTTGTATATTTGTCATGGTGTATACAGATTTCACATTGATTGACATGTATACATATGTACGTATGCGTGCATACATATGCCATCAGATAAATCCAAAATTGGCTAGAAATGGTTTCAGTTGCTTTGTAACCCTGGCTATTGATGAGTGACAACGGTAATAGGAGCTAGTATCCCACAACAATGATACCATGAGTGATTAATGGTTGATACTGGGTTAGGGTTACAGCTGTTGTTCATCAGTGCCAAACGTCATCAAGCCTGGATATATTCATGGCTACCAGGTCAATGGTGATTGCAACATTGGTCAATCATGGTGGATGACAACTGTGATAAGTCATTGTAATCTTGCTTTATGAAACCAAGGTTGACCAAACTGTTTATCATATAAAAAAGGGTGACCAAGGTCATATGATTTTGCTTGATGAAATCATTTACCAAGGTGACTTGCGACAAACGGCGGCAACTTTGTAGCGAAACAATGGTTCCTAAATTGTGTAATCATGGTTCATGAGAACGATCATAGGGGGTGTTAATTCAACTATTGAAGAAACTCACATGGAAAGTTCAGCTCTTAAACAACACACTTTTCTACCAGACATTATTTGTGATTTCCAATCAATCCGAGAGGTCCATCGAAATCATTTACATGGATCACCATTTATGGTAAGATTGGGTCTATTTAGATCTGCCAATGGGAAAACCTGCCCAAGTTTGAGCAGCCAATTTGCCACAATTGATGGTCAACCCCAACCAGTTGGGCTTAAACATGGGGGGAGGCTGGAGACCACCAGTACCACGCCATGCGCAGACCGTCCCGCTGGAGAACGTTCTGCCGTGCAACGGGGAGATTTCTCAGTTTGCGGTGAGGAAAAAAAAAAGTTCCTGCCCTGGTTCTTGCGTGGCTAAAGGGCCCCCCCCAACGTGATCATCCACTTCGCGGGGAAAAGATTTGTCAGAAATATTGGGTTGATGATCAATTTGTTTTGATAGACACTAGAAAGCAAAACAAATTGTGAAGCAAGATACATTCATACACTAAATTGTCGGGTTTCTATAGGTATCCCTTTCCAAAGAGTAGGAAAGAACTAAAATGGCACGCCAAAAAATCAATGTAAAGCCGTGCCCTAGTTTTATCTTTACCATCACAAGACCTCGCAATGGCTTTAAATGGTAGAGCGATTTAGCTCGAGGGGTTCTGAATGAATACACAAACTCCAAACTCAACCAGTAGAGTTTGCTATGCAAAATTGTGGTTGCTGATTTGCTGTTTTGGTCCATTTTCGAAGGATTGGATACCAAGCAAAGGAAATCTACAAGCAAAGCCGCCAGTGTTCGACGGAAAACATAGGCTGTTTGTGAGTTGCGTGCCAAGTCCATCCAGAGCCAACCAGCAGACAAAGCGACCAACGAGTTCCTGTTGTTGATTTCACGTTCTGCTTTTGTCTATTCTTAATTACAGTGGTTAATGATTGATTGATGCTTGCATTTCGTGATGTGTGGTCTCTGAATGGCAAATGGAAAATCGATGAACTATGATGAACTTGAACTCTTCGATGATACTGAACTCGTTCATTTGTCACATCACCAAGCACCACTAAGCACCACTAAGCACCACTAAGCACCCCCTCAGCCGTGCTTCAGCAACGATGCGCACCTGCCTTCAGCTGCCCCCACTCGGCTCAGGAGGGCGTTGACCTTACGGAGGTGAGTGCTGTGCTAATGCTTCCCCAGGATGAAGCTAAACCCCAGGTTGATTCAATGGGGGGGTCACCACCTTAATGGGGTTTATGAATCCTGGGTAGACATTAGTGATCATTTGCAGATTGCCTTTTGGAAATGGGGAGATTCAGATGATTTAGCTTCCAGATTAGTTAGTTTATGATAAAACCATGGTAGATAGCATCAGAACCCCTTACGACAATGTAACCACAAACTAACCACTTGCCTGGTTAGTTTCACTTGTGGATGCAAATTGTTGAAACAGACACTCCCTGGGATTCTTGGCATGATGGATGTGAGAGGTGGTGAAAATTGATAAGCTATCCAAACTGCAATGTCCCTTTGTGTCTTCGCTATGATTATATTCTATTCAGATGACAGTTTTTTTCAGTACTTGCCAGACGTAGATCTTTGCTTGTTACCATCATTCACCATGGACCATCATTGCAAGTATCACCATCTTAATAATGATCACCTGCTATAAGTATTACCATCATGCTGATGATCACCTATTGTAACTATCACCATAGTGATAGTCACTTCCATGATCGTAACGATCACTATCAGCACTATTCACCATCATCGGAAACCACCATTGACCAGCATTGTAACTACGACCGTCATATTATTTTTTATCATCATCATCATCATCATCATCATCATCATCATCATCATCATCATCATCATCATCATCATCATCATCATCATGTTTGTTTGATAATGATAACCTTTGTTTTTATGATCAGTCACTATCAACTATCACTATCACTATCACTATCACTATCATTATAACCTCCAACAGCGCCGCGATTTGATCAACTGGTTCTGGTCAGCTCTTCACCATCGTTGGATCGACATCAGGTAACATCAACCATCATTAGTCATCAAGAGTCATCATTGACCATGTATCATTAGCCACCTATCATGAGCCAGCACTAATCATCCTTGACCATGTATCTTTAGCCTATCATTAGCCAGCACTAATCATCCTTGACCATGTATCACTCGCCATAAGATGCTGCATGTTCGCCGCTGTGGTCATCCAACCGCCAGGTGCACCACCGAAAGGGCGACAGCTTCCTGCACCTGCTCTGCCAGTGCAGGTGCGCCGCCACGGGATGAACGAACAAACGCTGGGGCAAACGGCGCGAGCGCGAGCCCTGGAAGATCAACGGCTGTAACGGGGCTAACAATACCAGGGGATATCATTAACAACCAACCAACCAACCAACCAACCAACCAATGGTTAATAGTAGTTAACAATAGGGGATAACAACCAACAATAGTAGGGGATATTTTTGGGATATACCAGCTATATATGGCGAGTTGGGTCAATATGAACCAACCATGGCTTAAGTATAACGATGTGATGGTCAATGATGATTTGCAGATCGTATTAGTAGGGGGTCAACCATGGGATCATTCGCCAACAGCTTCATGGGGATCAATACCAAGCAGCCCTAATCCTTGGTAGATACGGTGAACACCAAAAGTTGGGTCAAGCTGTTCACTAGTGCAAACTGGGACAGATGAACCCAGCTCTGGGCACCCCAGCCCCTGATTGGCGATAGGGCAGTCCACAGCAGCAGAATAGCTTCACTGACGTATGGTTGTTTATGAAAATAGTGGACCCCCAAGTTATCATCCAGTTTAACTACTAAGCATTGATAGTAATAAACCAACCATGTTTGGAGGTTCCCTATTTTGAGATACTTCCATATCAGTTCCTGAGCCCCTCAAGTTGGCAGCCCAGCAGACGTGATTGGAATCGACGTCCCCACTTCATTTTGGGTGTTGATCTGGACTGAAACAAATCCATGAGTTGTTTTTTGTAATCTGCAGTTGCACAAACGGTGACAGGTTCTTCAAGATGGATGGGATAGACATAGATAGCTCAGGTATCCATCTCAGAGGTCTAAGATGGGCAGATGGACAGAAGAGTAAAGACACATTTAGAGACACTGAAAGTGGATGTTTCTCCAAATCGGGAGACCCCTAAATCATACAATATTAACCATCTATATTAAGAAACCAACCACTTTTGGAGTTCCCACATTTTAAGAAACCCCCAAATATGCTTGGATGCAAACTTACCCGCCCGGCGCTCGCCTGGCAAATGATTGTTGACCTGCAGGCACCTCCTTGCTTTTTCAAAGGGCAGCTCCGTCACGGGTATGCCTCCGGCGCATCTAAAGCATAAACAGAGTAGGTACCAAGATCAGAGAGTACACCTGTCCACTTTTGATTTTTTGTTGCTTCTTCAGCTCAGAATCGTTTAATGTGTTAATAAGAGAAGACAAGTTGGCCGTTGGAAACAGTTGGAATGACTAAGAATCATTAATCATCATCATCATCATCATCATCATCATCATCATCATCATCATCATCAACGGCTTAGGTACTATAAATATCTATAATCAGTATAGAGGTCGTGTTGAGTTATCAAAAACGTGTCAATAAGTCACAAATCATCGTCCGGATGTTCACAACTACAGACAGATCCAGTGTCATACAACCATGTACCAGTGCATGCTTGGTATGTGTTGTTATGTTCTTTCGTTAATTATCCGTTTTGTCCATCCTAACCACTATGGATGGTGATTTTATCTTAGCATTAGC